>JASMMZ010000017.1:3228928-3271033 GCA_038502455.1 Anisogramma anomala | reverse complement strand
AATAATAATAATAATAATAATAATAATAATAATAATAATAATAATAATAATAATAATAATAATAATAATAATAATAATAATAATAATAATAATAAAATAATAGGAATAATAGGAATAATAAATAGGTTGATTTTCGTTAAAATATAGTAAAAGCCGCCTGACGATCGGATGAGTATCCGAAAAAGTCTGATAGTATTTACTCGGCCACATTTATAATATTATAACCTCAATCAACAATATATTTTTGTTTTTTTTTATAAATAAAGTGTTATTTCGAAATTGTAAGCGATTTGCCTCGCGCCTTTCGTTTAACATAAATTTGACGCTGTTGTTGAAATACCGGGTTACCATAAATCCAAGTATTCCCCTATTCCGCTTTGAAGTTGTTTAAGAAAATAATATATTAATATTTTTAACAATTTTCATTCTGGCCTATCATAGCCATTTTACATAACTAACACGTAACGAACTCCGTCTTTCCCCATCTTTTCTGTAACGATATCCTACACTTGTAATTCCTTATATTAACCTCCTTTTATATCGTTAATTATTCAAATTAGTCCCGGAGAAGTATCGAATGAGATTTACGAAAAAAGGGGGATTACAGACGTACGCTTAATTGAATTTATATAAAATATCTGATAAGTGTTAGGGTTATGTAATACGATATAACACGGGTTCAAAATATCGATGACCCGGTATTAATTATAAAGTTAATCGAGTTTTTTCTTTGGGACGGTTAGTTTCAATGTTACCAAGGCTTAGTTAAACTTAATTCACTATCTAATATCGCTTTGCCAGATATTGTTTACGATTTGCCGCCGTTTTTATTCGCTATGAAATATAAGCTATTATCGCGTAGCCTAATTCAATCCACTCGTGTAAATAAGATAAAAACGTAATAATTTACCCCGTTAAATTAGTTAATGACCTTATATCTTCGTTTGACTTTATGATAAATAATATTTCCTACCTATTTATGAAACAGTTAATATTAAATTCGGTAACTGTTGATTTTCGATTATTTACCGTAGACTAATAATCGAGTAAATAGAAAATCTCATTATATAACAAAAAAACGATAACTATAAGTCAATACTTTTAAACCTTTTAGTATACAAGTTTAATAACGATATTTATTTATAGGCAATATGCTGCAAATAAAAGTTATTTGACTTTTATTAGGGATTAAAATTTCGTTTAAAATACAATTACCTAATCTGAACCCCAATTACTAATATTAAAATCTAGAAACCTATCAAATTTCCATTATATATTCTAATAACGCTTCTTGTATATATCGGCGATTATAAGTCATATAGCCAATAAAGCTCCGGTATTTTACCTCTTTAACAATGAAGTCGTTCTTTAATTCCAGATTTAATCCGTATTATGAAATTGTCTTTAAAATACATAAACTTTCGCTATATAATCTTATTCAATACTTCAAAAAAGCCTTGAAAGATTAGTTAAATACGGTACAACGAAATTGTTTAAAATACCCGATATTATGTAATTACTATATTGTTTTAATGACGCCGGCGTTCCCGCTAACTTAAAGGGGGTAAACAGATATTTAAATAACCTGAACCGTATACGAAATACCGTTCATTTCTTTTACCTGAATATTATTCGAATATGGTAAAAAGCCGATCGAATATCCAACTTCGTAAATTATATTAACTTTGACAGCGTACATAAAATATTTTTATTAAAGGTAAAGGAAAACGATTCTGCTTTTTGATTTCATTCTATATCCGATAGTCGATATAAAACCACTAATTCCCCTTCGGTTTACGAATAAGAAAAATCGGCGTTGCCATCGATAAAACACTCGCCTAAATTTAACCTTGATGTATTAACTGTGTAACTTATCATCGAAGTTTAAAAAGTAAATCTCGTAACATCGAAAAAAATGGTATTTAAGGTTCCTTTAATAAAATTTCATTTTTATTCAGTTTGAAATAAATATAATAATTGAGGTTCCCTTTGTATAAAGGTAAGGCTTTAATTTTATATTTTTGGAATAAATAACGAAATATAGATAATTTCGTTACAAAACGTAATTAATTCTTTTTTTTAATCATAGTCGTCGCCATTACTAATAAAATTCGTGTTATTTTGAAAAAAGTTATATTATGAGTTATACAAAACGGATCCCTTATGCCTTATATTTTTCGATACAAATGTTACGTTAATTCGAGGAAAACCGAATCTATTACGCTTTGTATGTCTCTCGTTTTGAGTCGTATCAACTTTATATCGATAAAAAAACCTCCTTAATTTAAAACTATTAAACGGTTACCGACCACGATTGAATTCACTTGTTACTATTTTATCCCAAGAATGTCAAAATTTATATCCCACGTTATTCGTGGAATACTATAAATTAATATCGGGCTCGATTGTTTATTAATATTTATACAAAACTTGGGTATTTAGGTAATACGCCAATTTTATTGTAATCTTAATATCGTATGGAGGTTTCATGGATATAATAACCGAATTTCCTCTATTTTGAACCGTTAGAACAAAGCTTCAATTATAATATGACTTTAATTATAACTAAAGTTAATTGAAATATACAAAAAAAAGGTATCATCAAAAAGTATATGAATAAAAATAAATTCTTATTTATACGTATTTTAATTAAATTAAATTTCTTCAAATTTGATTTTACAACTATGTAGTTCGGGTTATATAACCACTAAACGAACTTGTATCTAAAAGTTAGGCTTCCCCCGACGCCGTTAATAATTTTCTTTAACCTTTTAGACTTAAGTTTTATATACCTACGTAAGAGGTATTACCGGTCGGATATCGTAATTATGTTAATAATATTTCGATAAGCAACATCGTATGTAAATCCCCAAAATAAACTTAATTTAAGGTTTCCTTATTATCGCTTACGTCGTTTTATATTCCTGATTTCAAACGCGTATTAAATGGGTAAATTAAAATAACTTACTGTGGTATTAAAATAAAAAATCTTAATTATTACGACCCCTTAACGAAAACCTTTAAGGGGCATAAAATCCTATTATAACCGTATTATGAACCGGCCGGTAAGTTTAAACGGATTTCGTTTACTAATAATTGAAACGCCGTTTTAAATTTGAGGGTTTTAAGTCGTAAACGACATTATAATACCATTTTAGGGTTACTATAGTGGTTACTCTACTAATATTTATTGTAATAAACTTTCCGCGGATATGTAACGATATGCGAAAGCGTAAGTAACTATATTTCACAGCCGAATATTAATTCAAAACGTTTGCTTAAACCAAAAACATCTCGAATTTAGTAACGAATAGTATCTACAAATCCTTATTACTTATAACTAAACTTTCGAATTCGATTAATACTTTGTTCGCGCGATAAATGTTACCGAAAGCCGTTTTAATATAATCGAAAAACTTACCTATATTATATATACCTTTGTAACCTCTGGTTTTGTAATACATCGTAATTGTTTGCTTTAACGCCGCCGTATAGTATCCCTATATGTACAGAAACGCGTATTGACTCTTTTCGATTTAAATTTTATTCCTTTTTAATATAAATTGGATCTTTGAAAAAGTCGCTGCCGACATAAAAAAAAATCCGTTGAATTGTAGTTAGTTACTTCGTTTTCGTCCACTCTAAATCGGTCAAAACATAACGCGAATCGCGGCTAATTTAGCTTTGAGTTATTATATTTTCGAGACGAGCTAAGAGAAGTCGATCATACGATTGATAGTTAAATTCAATTAACCTGATTATTACAATTATGTAACAGCCGATGCAATATAGTTTTCAATATTTCACAAACGCGAAATACCTTATAAGTTAGCCCTGAAAATATTCAAGCTATATTTATAAGAGTCAAAAATTAATTATATACCGACGGCTCATTTTTTCCGTTAAATTCAAAGTGTGAAGTTAAATGATTTACGTTTTTTTTCATTCTTCTATTATGGGTACTATATTTTCGAAGAAGAAAATCCTTGACAATATATTATAATCTGACATACGATAACAAGCTCAATAAGTACCAAATAGAATTTATTATGAAGTTGTAGAGGAGGATTAAAAGTTGCTACCGTAGCCTTATATACAAAACTCTTAGGCAGGGAAAATACCCGGCCCATCACGTATCCTCACACGTGCCGTACAAGAACCGTGTCCAGCCTGTACCCGAACCGTACCATTTCCGCTCCCGGGACGGGCCCAGGCCGGGCGTTGCCCATCCCGTTATATGCACAGTTAGGTAACCTATAGGCTTAATGGCGAACGGCCGGAGTCTATGACAATAATACAAATATGTAAAGTTCGTCACTCCAAAGTATATTTTATTATAGGGACCGACAGGTACGTTTTTTATATAGAAACCCGGATTCGCGTTGGAATACAAGGATCCTAAAAGTGTTAGTATCTACACCTTTGATATTATACTCTATAAAGCTTAAAAACACTTAACCGCTATCGCATAGTTTACTGCCGTTTTCATTAATAATATTTATAAAACGTTGGTCACAAAGCCACCTGTTACCGTTAGTTATAAACCTCCTGATACATGAAAGGAATAAGCGGTTGTATTTTTTCAAGAATTGTGGGACATACGTCTTTTCCACTGTCCCGGGACCGATTTCTATATTATCTACTAAAAAGATAATTACGGCTAGTCATTGAAGTTATTTGAAGCCCGTTATACGACATATTACGAAATAAGTTTTTAGTGTTCCAAAAGATGTTAACTAGGTTGCTAGATTAAAGTTATATTCGAGAGTCGATATTCTTAACGTGTGACCGTGTGTTTTTCATTGAGACACTCGAAAGTAACCTTTGTTTTGGTGTCGATTAACGTATATTAAACGTTACTACAAAAGTCGACCATTATTAGCTTTCACTGATCAAGGAAACGCTTACGAACATTTCACAAGCTAAATAGTTTATCAAATTCGATGTAAAATTTTATTTTTATAAACTTGTCATAGCAAATGGTAAAAAGTTGAAAAGTACGTTCCGTATATACTTTGGATTCGTGGAATAGTAGATTATATGTTTCGACTTTTCCTGTTTGACTTTTACTTTTCAATATGTGATTAAAAATTTCATACATTATTTTAAACATTCTTTACTTCGTTTAATTCCAATATCTTTTAATATATTTAAACGGAGATTTGGAAAATTTCAACGTTAAGGTTCACCAAGTAGTGAGTGTTGCACACATTGTTTAGTTTAATCTTGATATATTGAAATATGGATTCAGCAGTTAAACGATTAAATATTCAAAGTTCATTATCGAACCAGAATCGAAGCGTTTTTATATTTGGAAACGATACGCATGATCCATGTATAGGTGACTCTTACGTTAGTATTAGCGGTACAGTTTTTTTTTCGTTTTATTAACTTTAACTTATAATTCATTCGATGTTTCTTCATAATTGCCGATTTTTTGATTCGATTAACTACAAAAGTCGTCGCTCTTTGTTATAGGTAAGAGTGAAATTCTCTTTTCGAAGGGCTAAATATTTTCTTCTTTTCCAAACCAGTTTTCGCCTAGGAAACCCTTAAACGGGAAACCTTGTTAATAAACTATCATTCTAGTTAGGGTTTATGAGGTGATTTAATTCAACAGAAAAATTTCGGTATTTTCCACTTGTAAACATATTACTTTTGTAGTTTATTACATTCTGGAAATCATTGCGAAATTTTCTATGAGAAATTATTCATGATTATTAGTTTATTTGAAATATAAATTGGGGAGATTTGTAGTAAAGCCCATTGGTATATGAATTACACAAAATATGAAAATTTGAAATTTGTCATTATTTAATTACCTCTTTCGGCAATATAAATTCATTGGTTTAATCAGTTTTTGACTCTTCTCTAAATTCATCTTTAATAAAGGAGTATACTTCATACGACCCGATGTACTTTTTAAATGAGATTATGATATTTCTCTAGTTTTTTCCTACTCCCGTTCTTTAGGTAGACCACTATAACATTCATGTACGAAATGTGTCGTTTCAAAATCGATCCCAGACGCGTAAGTTTTCTGGCTAACCGTCATTAGAGATTCCATTCTGAAATAGCACGAACTCTTTACTAACATCGACTTGTCAAATAGCTGAGACGCCGTTATTACTCGGTGCGTTTCCTACCCCCAGCAAACTATATTAATTCACATAGGCGACTGTAATGTTTCTCTTAATATTCGTATTAATGAATTCCAAATACTAAAGATTTTGAGTTCGAAATATTTAATAAATTTTAATAATCATTTACTGATTTTCAATCTCATTTAGGTAACTATTTACAAGTCACTTACGTCTACGTTATTTAAATTAGATACAATTTCCTTTTTATAGATTACCTAAATAGTATGGTTATTATTATCATGTTATTTCTATCGTACTTCTGACATGTATTACTCTGTATGGTCTGCTATTTTGGCCGAAATTATTATATTTGGACGGGAACAACTTATTCATGATATCGTTAAAAGTGAATAAATAAATGATAATCATTTCTCAAATGAATTTAAAACGAGTGTCATATTAACTTTTAAATCCATTGAATTTTACAACGAGTTCATAACATACATTACCTTATCATTATTACTAATAGATTGAGTAACAATATTATGTGAAACGTAATGTATATTATAGACGTCGAATTTTATACGAAGCGGTTTTTAAACAATTCTCGCGATACTACGGGTTTTCTAGCAGAATTATTAGTAATTGAGGGATATATTGGACACGTGGTATTTGAAAAATACTTGATGAATCAACGAAGGTATATCTACATCTAAATACTCAATTCCACCCTAAAATTAATAGTTTTACTAAATTAGTGAATTCGGTCATCTTGAAATATCTACGTTCCTTTATTATATATGCGTAATTTACTTAAAGTCGCTTATTACGAAGTTATCAATTAACGTCAATAATAATTATATAACTGTAATTATTACTACCCCGTTTTTTATAATAGATATCTATGATGTGAATATTATACAACTTGGCTAACGTCTACTTTTTGTAGACATTAAATAATGTATTAAGACCGAAAACTTTGTTTAACGTATTGGTAATATTATGAAATTCGTATAAACAGTAATACTAGTTACTTAATAGCCTATGGAAGAAGCCGCTAATTAATAGGGCTTTTCCAAGAAATAGGTTGGAGTTAGCGATAATATTTAGCTTTATTCAAAATAAAAACCGGATTTATTTTCAAACGCTTTACTTTAATTTTTGAAATATATAATATTATAAATATGATTAATTATCACGGTGTCTAATTTTATATTCTTGGTAATCAAAACCCCGAATTTTTCGTATATTCAAATATCCCAACCATTTTTGATCTCCTTTTTAGCCAATGAATTCTCGATTATTTACCGCTTATAATTAATTTTGTTGGTAATAATAACGAGTCTATACCCGAATATTCCGGCGAAATCATTTTACGAGCCCGGAATTAACTTTAAGTAAGCTGCCTTTGAATAACAAACTCATTCAAACTAGAAGTTTTGATTAAATGAATAAGTTAATTTTACCTTACTTAACCTCTTTTTTAAAAGAAATTCGGATATTACCGCCTTAGATCCTTTCGAATCACATTATAACTTAACCGAGGATAACAACGGCTCTTTCCTACTCACCTGATAACTAGCTTAATTTTATTTCAATTCGTACCAATTCCTAACCCTTTACAAAATATTTATTTCACAAATATTGAATAGAGTAACCAAATTTATATTTTCATTATATCTACTATCATTGACCTTAACCCTTATACTTACTTTTACCATCATCTCCATCCGTGGTTAAGCTTTCTTTCAATAAGTAATTTTTATAAATTACAAACAAATTAACACAGTGTATTCTTCAATCTTTTTTTTGAAGTAAAACAAATTTTAAATAACTACAAGTGAAACATTCGATTATTTTATTAATTATGATGTTCAAGGGTTTTACTGAAATTTCTGTTTTTTAAACCTTATTACGTTTCTTATTCAAATTTTGTATAACATAGAAACGACTCAAACAACCGGATGTAAATGGTATAAAGGTATCGCTACTCGGAGTATCGACTTTGCATGAAGTAATGTGACGAATTTTCATATCCGTCTTCATGGCGACCATAAAGGCTTACACGTTATTGAATTATTCACGATTAAAAAACAGTTCAAATGCTTGTTCACTTATTTCGAGTTTAAGTATTCAACGCTAGGCGAATTATTGAAAGCTTCTGAACAGATTTATTTGTATTGAAATGAACGCTTAAAGTGGTAGATTCTTAGCCTAAATTTAGTCTCATATAGCTGTTAATGTATTAACGGTATTTTTAATTAGTATTTGACTGTTAGTTGATAGATTTTCAATATTTACTCCATGTTATACTTACCGCTCGTTACCTAACACGATTTACATACAATAGACGTTATTTTGTGACCGAGCGTAAATTATATCAGCTTTGTAGTATTATTCGTGTATATAATAGCAAACGGTTTAAACGAATCTTTTTTATTTGTTCACAAAGGACAAACGGTTTCAAAGTAACGAGAATTACGTTTCGAATAACCTTGTCCATCTATATACTGATACTAACGTTAATAATTCCAAACGGATAAAACAACAACAGAAAAAGGGAAATTGTTTTGAGATATTGAACCAATGAGGGCAGGTAATATAGTAGGTAGGTATAGTATTATTCTATAAAATAAAAAGTGGTTATTTAAGGAAACGAGGTTTAATATTATAGGGGCCTATGGGACTATTTAGATGAATGTCGGTAGAGTATAGAGGTAGATGGTTACTACGATATACTAAATCGATTAATAACATAAACCTTATATACGTTGCTACAACGTTTCAAGCCGCTTTGAAATAGTTTTCTTGCCATCTTTAAATAATTTAGAGTATAAATGCATATTTTACTACCTCCTACGCTTCTCCAATGCCTTTTATCTTCTTCCCCAAAACGTTGGAACTCAAAGGGGTAAGCCATGGATAATGTTATATGCTGGTGCCTAGTTTAATAGTCACTAAGAATTTAGCTTTGAAGTTTGCCATACTACTACGATGCTTTAAATCTACAAGGAAACATCCTTATACATATCACGTAACCGGGCCACACATTTTTTGTAACTCCGTGAAAGCTATTTGGAAGGGGTTTCGCTCTCCTTGTATTATCGAGGAATATAGACAGTATCCGAATGCTTGAAGAAACAGCTTAATCCTATTCGTTTTATAAGCACGACTAATACATTCCATATATAATACTTATAAATTTCTATTCTAATATTATGTGTAACTGACTTTCTTTTTAAAATATCTATCATATATACAATAAACAATTTAAGGTTCTTTATATAGTAAAGATGAACGAGTTAAATTTGTTTAAGACGTCTTTTATATTTTATATTCACACCTGAAGTAAAAAATATTATTTAAAAACTTCTACTGTATTGTTTAGAGACAGTTGAATAACCTATAAACTTCAATTGTTACCATGGAAAATGATATAAAAATCAATTAAATTACTAAACATAACATCGATTTGGGTATTCAAGGCCTTGCGACACCGTCTACTCCTATAGTTTCAGGTAATTTCTGTATTGTTGGATTAATAGACCATTTTTGAAGTGGTAAAAGATTTTGTTGAAATCGCAGGAATTATTGTTGAGAATAAGGTAAATTGTAAAAGATAAGGAAAATTATGCGTGAAAGTAAAGCTGTAAACATTAATTTCGATAACGGAACCGGAAATTTTGAGTTTTTAATTGAATAGTTTACGGTGATATGTGTTATAAGGTAAGTAAAAGTTTGCATTTATGATAATTGATGTAAGGTCAACAATCTCGCAGAAATAACAAAATAAATGAGTAATAATTCGATATAATCCATTAGCGGGCGGGGTACGATGGATTCCCCCCCCCCCCCCCAGTTTAATGCCCAAAAAACTTGGAAACATTAAAAACTACTATGTTAAAAAACCTTCAAAACGGCTTTTCAGCGTAATAAACAAAACCTCCTTATTTAACTACTACCTTTTTTTTGGATTTACTATCGCAAGGAAATACCAACTACAAGAGTTACACTAGCTGCTACGAAATATTTCAATAGATACCTGCGGGAAAGATCGTAACTAAGGCTTCTATTGGCTCTTGGGAGCCTGTAGGACCCTGTGCCACTCCTCTCATTAAAGCCTTAAGGTGCTCCGCATTTCAAAGACCCGTAATTTCGTGAAATATAGCCTTGTTTTGGAAATTCAGTTTTGACATGTTAGTTCCCTCATAATTTATATTTACGCGAGGGAAATCATTCTATAGACCATTGAATTAATACGTTGTGAAGCTTGAATCCTAAAAGGCAAACCCATAAGAAAACCGATCATAATACGCGTGAAAAGATTTATAAAGGCGCGTATATACGCGTATATATATATATGCGTAAATATAGATAGAACGTGGTCTATCATTATGAAAATCAGTATGTACTTTAGAACTTAAAGCACCAGTGATGAGAAGTAACATCTCTATACTTATACTTTATCATTCAAAATCAATAAAATAATGGTTGGGTTAATAGTTGTAATCACGACAAAAACCTTAAAATACAATTTTACAATATTTTGGACTAGGTTAAGTCGGTTTCATAAAACCCTTGTTTTTATATTAAGGCAATAATTGATTTTTACACTGGTTATAATATTTACTATTTATTCATTTTAACTGTGTTTTGAAATAGAATCTTACTCCGTTAAAGAAAAGTTGGTTAATATCGTTAAAGAAAGTCGAGAAATCTACGGTAATGCTTCTAAGTTTATCAGAGGTCGCGTTTCTGTTTCTAATTATATCTCCTGAGCATCATTTATTAAAACGAAGTTCAAATAGAATTCGGTCACAGCGTAAAAACCACTAAAATACTATTAAAACGCGGTAATCGTATGATTTTTACGCTTCATATTATTGAGGTATTGTTTCAATTCACTGTAATGTACTCATTATAATGAGAGTTACTACCCTTAAACCTTAAATAAAATCGATAATCGCTAGGTGGAGAATATATATACTAAGATAAATCTAGTCTAAACACTTCTTTATTATACGACCGTTATAGTAAATAATGTATTTGTACCCTACTCATCGCTAATTGTCATAAAGTTATTCTAATTCATCGATAAATACTATAATATTGTATTTAATGAAGTTAAAGTATTATTTTATTAATGATATACTAATCGCGTTTCTTATGCTCCAATTTATAAGGAAATTGAAAACCCTGAGGGAATATTATAAGGCTCATAATAATGGTCTTAGAAAACTGGAAAATTTCCTATTATATATAAGTAGTGGTGTTTAAGTCTTAGCCATCAAATATCAGAGCTGTGGTCAAAAAGATGTCTAAGATTGGAGGGGATATCGTGGGTCGTTCAAGCTATTCGGAGACGCATAAACCGTTAGGTAGCCCTTGCAACGTATTAGTCTACTTGTTTATCGACTAGCGTAAAAATCAAAACTTAAAACGTAACTACGAAAAAAACGGTAGCCGCCGTCGTAATACGTTACATTAAGGGGTGACCGACATCGAAGTATTTGGAACGGTAAGCAAAACGGAAACGATATTTCTTAAAAGTAACTTTACTGAATGGGAAACCAGAGTTCCCAAGACCGATAACGTTATAAGAAATCAAATACGACAAGGGATCCACCCTTACATCAAAGATTAACGGGACTATAATTTTTTTTAGGAAGCTTGTTACTCATGTCTATAATAATAACTCTTGTCGTAATATATCAATATTAGTAAGACCGCAATAGCGATAACTATATGCATGAGGTATAACTATGGAGCGTATTGTGTACTTAAACACCCCTTTTAATTCATGGTGACTTTGAACGCCTTTATTATACGTTTGCCTATATAAATCCTTTCTGATAAAACTCTATTAAATTGAAAACCAAACAATTGTTTACCCAGAAACTTAGCATTGAAAAAAGGGCTCGACACCCGCGATACTAGCTATATAGTAATGTGAATGTAAGGCTTACTTCGTTGCGTAAGGCTAAAAGGACTCTAACATCAAATGATTCACAAAAGTATTGACTTTTATAGAGTAAAAACAAGGCTACTATTAGTTGCCCATTCGTCTGCTATTTGTAAGTTAACCTCAAATGATTTAACATATAAATCTTCCTAGAAAACGAGGTTAGTAATAAAAGATACCTTATCGGAATATGTAAAAACACTATGAAAGTAATACTTGGTAAGATTTAATATATTATTTATATTCATGATCGAGAAAAACGGGTAGCACTATAGAGTACCTTCATCAAAATTGAAAAATCCAAGAATTATTATTTAATGATCAACATTTATTTTCTTACGTATTGAACCACCAGTAACGAATTTCAATATCCTTCAATAGAACTCAAAGGGTCTAAATTTATAAATTAGGCGGTTATTGAAAAAAGGTCGATAGTATTTTACATTCTACGCAACAAGATTCATACTATTGTACCTTCGGTCAAGGCGGATTCGATATTGTATATAAAAGATGAAACTAATTTTAGAACGTATCTAATGAACGTTGTTTTTCAAGTTAAGTGTCAATTGTGCTTAGTGTAAAAAGAGACCAGAAAATACTCCTGGTAACGATACCTTTCAACCTTACCATATATATAGGGATTAAAGCGATAGACTTTTATTACCGT
The DNA here is from genome assembly GCA_038502455.1 of Anisogramma anomala. Taxonomy (NCBI): domain Eukaryota; kingdom Fungi; phylum Ascomycota; class Sordariomycetes; order Diaporthales; family Gnomoniaceae; genus Anisogramma; species Anisogramma anomala. Next base: position 3,258,321 of record JASMMZ010000017.1, on the reverse strand, counting down.
GATTTAAATGAGCCTCTATCGTTTAATTTAAATATTATTGATATTAATATATAGTTCTACAACTAGTATACATAGGTCAAGAGGCAGTACACTATATTGCAAGATGCACTCCTACAGTTTGCACGGTGACGTGTCATGCTCAATGCTATACTTTTGCAAGGCGCAAAGTGCATTATACGTGGAGAGGTCTGGAATGGGTATTCCAGTGTGAATGATAAAGGGCCACTGCCCAGATAAGAGATTTATAACCTCATATCCCTGACGTAACTCTTTAAATGCCTCTTTCTAACCGATCACCTATTTTTTACTATAATATCAATATTTTCGATTACTCTTTATTTACATTTACGTAAATTAAATACCTTACCTATACTAATTAATAGCCGATTAAGACGATTATCAATACCAAAAAAAATGATAAACTGAAGTTGAATACCTATAACGGGATATTATTGCGCTTCTGGGTTACGTCTCAAAACTAGTGAAAGAACAATGACTTTGAGGTTATCCTAGTACCTTTGTAATAATGAGTTGGGTTGTATATCGTCTGTTTCCTTGTAGTAAATAAGTTTAAAACGAAAGTGGTAAAGTCGTTGAATCAAAGGATTGAACTTTGAAAATTTGGTTTCGTTGTTTTAAAGTATTTTAAACTTGTTATTGGTTCTAAAAATGGTAAACGGGGGCGCTGAATTACGATCATCCGCGCTGTATGATTTAAAAATAGTTTATAGTTCTTTGAAATTCGTTGTTTTGAATTTCGTCATTATATTTTAAGAGTGGAAAATGATGGGAATATTATGTTTCGAGATTGACAACGTCTTTGTTCATGTGTTAAAGTCAGTAACCACTTAAGTTCTATCCGAAATAGTTGGTTTTTCTAAAAGATTTTCATTTAGGGTCTCATTATTCGAGAATAGGTTTCCACAATGAACCATAGCTTAAATCTTTCTAACGTACTTTTTCACCAAAGTGTTTACGAATGGAAACTTTAGTTTGAGTTACCTAATTAAAGGGGTCGTTAAATATTATATAATTTAAAACAAAGTATCTGTAAAAATTTGCAAATTTAGAAACTATTTTACGCTTACTACCGAGGTAAAAACCATGAATTCCCATATAATGCGTAAAGTTTAAAGTGTATTTTCACCCCGAACCTAGATACAGTAATAAATATTAAGTACGTGGGTTTTTCAACATTGAATTTCAAATTTCATACATAGGGATGAAACCAAAAGGATTGATAGTCAATGGATACCTAATTCCATTTAAATTTATAATGGCGAAAATAATTATTAGCATAATTGAATACATTGTCAAAGAAAAGAAAAATTTAGAGGGAAGACAAGCGTTAGTAATTATTCATATTTTTTTGAAAGTCTAGGTGCATTGAATAGGTTGTAAAGAATAATTGGTCATTCCAAAAAAATTGAAACGAGTAATAAAGTTAATTTTGAATTCGTCATCTCATTGAATATGAATTTTGTGAAAAGAACTTGAATATGGAAGTTGATAAACAATTTCATCCGTAAAATATTAATAATCATTTCCTCAATGAAAGGGGACCTGTATCAGTCAACATTCGCAATAATTTGAAACTATTACATGTCAATATTAATATATAAACCTAATTCAATATTTTCAATACAAAATATCGTGGTATTTTATAAAACGCTTTGTAGGTGAATATATCGTTGAAAAAAACACTTTTGATGTTTTTGGTTATTAACAAGAGCTTTTCAGCTAACATACCGTATAAAAATACTATAAGTCTGTTAAAACCTATATTGAATTATCTGTTAAAATGTAATTTATCATTGATATATCGACGGTAATAAGGCAGCTGATTCTATTCGATATTATGAAATGAACACGTATATTCTTTTGGACTATTTTCATCTTGTTTCGTTGATTATACAACTTTATTTGGAGGCATACGTTTCGTCAATATGGATAGAGACAAAACAGTTATAAGTTACAAAACAAACGTTCGATTCTAATACGGTTATCAGGAGATCACATCAATATAATAACGTTTACGCCTAGCGAAACTTGAATTAAGGAGCGAATCTTTCCTTCTATACATGATGACCATCATATATCATCAAAACAATATAAATTTTGAGTTTACTTGAATTATATGTTTTCATTTCATTTCTAACTTCCCTTGAAGAACTTCGCATTGTAATCGAGGAATAATATACACCAAAAACATTGAACCCATTGAGATTGATATACGAAAAAAAGGCAGAAAAAAAAAGAATCACATTTGGTTCACGGTAATATATCGAATAACTTCGTCAAATCGTTGAAGTAAAAAAAAAATCCGCTATAATAATGATCGTTTAAGGTATTTTCGTAGTAAATACGGACTGCAACCTTCCTAATACATTCATGGGCAGCCCCCACATTTGTTAGTGCTGTTACCAGAGCTGTATAATTTTTCTTAACGTCGCCGAAAAAATCCTCATCTACCCCTTTTATAGGCAACGCCAATGAGGATATATCTATGCCACGTAGCCTCGGCACGCCTGCAAAATACGCCCGATATTTGCAAAAAAGTTAAGGGTTTTGGCAGAAGCGCTAGGTTACTAAACTGCTATAGGCGAAAAAAGATGTAACTATATACCAAACTTATGCTTTAGTGTTGAAACTTTTTACAAGGCTTTGGAAAAACAAAAACGCAGCCTAAAATTTGAGAAGTGTGTGTACCACACTTACGAGTAAACTTATAATGTTTTCGTCGCTAGCTTCGACGAATCCGACTTTATTAAGTAACGTGTTTAACGTTACACATCGCAGCGTATATTATAAACAATATTACGGATATGTGTTCGAGTTTATAATCATTCAATCTTTCCCCCCCCCCCCCCCCCAACTACAAATCGATTTAACTTGAAAAACTCTTTGCACGTTTTGCCTTACCATTCTCTACTAATTTAAAACACCAATTTTTCTGGAAAACATACTAGCTCTTTTAATCAGGTTAACTCTCCCCTCCTACTATAATATGACACCCTCCATCCCGCCGACTGGAAGGATTTTATTAGTTGTTGTAACAAATTGTATGAAGATGCCTATACATTGAACAACGTTTAAAACCTCGCCGCCCACGCGGAAATTATTGGGCTTCGCCCGCACCTGCCAGAAATACCATCCCTTACAACGTATTACCTCTTCATAAGCGTCGGGGGAAACGAACCTACGAGTACTTGTTAGAGTTACAAAAGGCTTCAAATGCAACCTCGAATAATATTCCCTTGATACGCCATTATTGAAAGTATGTAATAAAACGCATTTTCCAATAAACAGATGGGAAAAAACACCAAAGTTGTGGATATTATGATATATCCCTATAGTTCGTAAGCTATCACGCTACAGGGTGCACTCTTGTAGAGTGCACGATAACATGTTACGCTGTAGGATGCACTCTTATAGAGTGCATAATAGCGTGTCATGCCACAGAAGGAACGTTGGCAGAGTGTATGGTATAGTGTCATACTCCGGGTGAAAGCTTATAAGCTCTTACCTAAGGCGTGCACTCTTCGGATGCCTCTTTTCCCTCTTAACTATTTATTATCAATATTACAAATCTTATTATTTTCAATACTGTTTTCGTTTTAAGTTACTATACAAAAACTTTACCAATACTATTTAATATCTGATTCCGTCGACTATAAACAGCTCAAGAAAAAAAAGAGTTTTAGTTGAATCCATATAGCGAAATGCTATAGCGGTTCCAACTATTTCGTGTTTTAACATTACGATTAATTAGAAATACACGGAAGTATAAAAATATGCAGGAGCAACATTGAAACTCAAAACGTAGAAGAACTGTAAAATCCGGAGTGACTATAAAAAAGATAACTTTAATACGATATTATCCACCCGATTGGTGCCCTTTTATCACTAAAGGCTCCGTTAAGTTATCCGTTAACTTGGTTAACGCTCTGGACGTACCCGAGCACTTTTTAAAGAGCGTCCTATTACGTATTGTCCATGTAAGCCATTAAGCTTCAGAACCCTTCGTTGGCACCTATCCGGAAACAACTTTTGAAATACTTCGGCAAATATGGAGAGCACCGAAAGCAACTTCTGAAGCGCTCCGGCAGACTTGGAGAGCGCCGAAAATAGCTTCCGAAGCGCCCACACAAAACCACACTAAGCGCCCAAAGCACCCTTTCAAGCGCTCACTAAATCACTGGAAGTGTCCAAAGCTACACCTGGCGCTCCCACACCATCTCAATTCGCTCTCACACACCAATTCCCCATTCCAACCGTAGCCAATGTTGGCCATGAGGGACAGGGCTTAGGTCGCAATGTCGCCTTGGCCGCCCTGAGCAGGGCCATAGGGAGGCCCGCGGCGGGCACCAGCGGAGGTCGGAGCAAACACATCACGGGCCAGGGCGCGGTTGTGGGAGGGCGTGCGGTTGCGGCCGGCGGGGGATGGGGACGGGGGCGTTCCGGGCGACGCAGCGCGGGGAAGAGAGCGGGGCGGGGGCGCTTGGACTGTGGCGTCGCGGCCTGTACGGCCGCGATGGTTGGCACGCCCTGGGCACGTGCGACATCACGCAGGCTGACGAACTCGTTCACCAACTCCGAGAAGGCAGGAGCGAAGACGGGCCTATGGCCCGGGAGGTCCCCATTGCGCTGGCGGGCCGGCGACAGGATGTGAGTCCCGCCCTGGGAGGCGGCGATGAGCTGGCGTAGCAGAGCACGCAGGCCGGGAGAAGCTGCAAGCAAGTGCGTTTCCTAAACGCACTGCGAAGGGGGTCAGTACGCATTCGGGTCTCCTGCAAAATCAATTTTCAGGCTCACTTTGCTGTGCACCCTTCGGCAGGCGCGGCACCCTTGAGAGCGGTGGAAACGGGCGCAGACCAGGGGATGCGCTCATTGGAATGCAAACAGACGATACACTCATATTGTGTGATGCGTCGTTTTCTGCAGCAGAAGAAAGGAAGCTTCGAGAGGAAAATTTGAAGGCGAAGCCAAAAGTTTGCATGGCGGAGAACCACCTAATTAACTTCAACGATACAACAATCACGCTCCAGAAGGTCGTTCTGAAGCTTGCACAAAAAGGACAATTAGATAAAGTTTCCCTTAGTGATCTGACAAATGCAAAGCGGGCTAACGAGTACAAATGCTAGCATACACGGGGTACTTGAGTTACATCGGCCGCACAACCGAAAGCGACGTTTAACCTTTTCATGGTTACGTAATGTTAAATGAACTCGTTGGATTATACATGAAAAAACGGAAAAAAAAAAAAAAAAAAAAAAAACGCTAAACAAATGTTTTAAATAGCAAATTAAAAATCCAAAACATGGCCTTTACTTTATACCATTCGATATACATATAACGAAACAATTTGTATTTATTAATGAATCTTTTACAAATAGCAGTAATTACGATTCAAAAAAAGAGTTTATACCAATTCTCGGTAACGAAATACCAAACCGAAATCAATTTACTCCTTATTATACCGTTATTTACCAAGACTCAACGAAATAAAAACAATTATATAGAACGTTTTCGCTTTCGAAATTTATAGTATAATTACAGGGTTCGACACCAATATTACCATAGAAATAACGGTCCGTATAATTATTTCGAACCTTAATATAAAACTCTTCCCTTAAATAATTTACACTTGTTTTTTTTTTTTTTCACTTTACAAATATCTTGTCAAAGTTGGTACTGTAAACGTAATACGCCTCATAATTAATACTATAACCTTACGAATATGGTACAAATATCGCGAAATTAAAAAGACCAAATAATTGAACGGGAAATCGAACCTTACGGATATAATAACCCAAAAAGTCCCGAATAAGGTATTAAAAGCGTGTATATCTATGAGTGCTTTCTTCGTAAATGTTACTGAAAAGGTTGTACAACCTAACCCAAAATAAACGTACTACTTTTTACCCATTTTGTTGGTAGGATCTAAGTACTTGTTCACGTGAAACAAAGCAGGTAAGTATTATAGTAAAGTAAGTCAAGATAGTCATGTCAAGAAGAAACATCCAGAGGTGTACGTTACAGGTGAGGGCATATAAACCGTCATCCAGAGCGTACCACTCTGGAATACCTGCTTCTAGACCGCTCCACGCATGAGAGTGTAATCTGCAGCGTGTCACGTTATGATATACTCTGCAAGAGTACAGCCTGTAATATGACATGTGATCGTGTCATACTACAAAAGTGTACCTTACAGCGTGATGTACTGCCACCTAAATATACTATCTAGAAGGTATATAATAATATCCACACATTTGGAGATTCTACATCTCGCACCTATCACTTTCCATTAATAAAGCTTATTCACCGCTTTTCTAATATAATATCACTTATGTAGCTTGCTATTTACTGTGTTTCCAATATATTTTCACTTTTCAAATTGGTTATTTATTGCTTTTCTAAAATATTATAACCATTTACATTTGGCATTTTTTGCTTTACTAGTATATTATAAATTTCGATATGTCCTATTCATTATTTACGTTATATTCTTTTATATATACAACTTTCTTTTTATACAGGTATTAACTCTAACGCAGACTTTAATTGGCGAATATTTAATATCATAGTTATTTACTGTTAAAAGTGGAGTGGGGGCCAGGATTTCGTCATCGTTATTCTTGTGATTGTCATAATAGCCTTTATTATTGCTGTTGTCATCATCGCTACTAACGCCACATCTACCTTTAATGCCGTCATCAGAGTTATCGCCAGAAGGAGCAATAGGCGCTCACCATGCTTTAGGTAATATACTCTTGGGAAAGAGATAAGAAACAGGATCGACCTCCTTACAACAACACGAAATAACGTCGTCGAACTTACGTACTTAATATATACATAGGCCCGCTCGCCTAACAGTAATAACGGTTGTCGTTCTTTTCGGCTGCTGGTTAGTGCCAAGTAATAACTAGGCTCGTTTTATTTTAAAGATCAAAAAAGTAGGTCTTTTTTAAAAAAAAAAGGTTTGGGCCAAAAAACGAAAGAGTAGTGTTGGTACGCGTATAAGGCGGCAACGTAAATTTTAAACAGTGTAGTATTCTAACGATGGATTCGGAAGAATCTATAACTAGAAGTCAAGCTCAGCGGACTTGAGCATGTACTCGCAAGATGTACAGGCAGGCACGTGCCTAAGACCCTTCCCTTTCCATCCATGTATGTCCAACCATGTAAGTGAACAATAAGTCCCCAGGACAAAAATGAAAGACAATGTTCTCATTGCATACATACATAATAAAAATGCGAGACGTAAGACGCGAGAAGCGAAAAGCGAGGCGTGACACGTGAGATGTAATGATCACACCAAATACCCGTGAGTATATAGAAGGTGTCAGAGGGTTTATGTTATCAAGAAGGTAGCAGAGGTGGTGAATGAACAATATCGCAACCGTGCAAGTAATGATCAAAAGCCGTGAGGCTATTCAGAATATACTGAGACTGAATACTTAGATTGACAACTGAAGAGCTATGAAGGAAATACTATCTATGTGGTGCTGACCGTGTCCTTATATCTTTAATACTTCATACGCCTTCAGTGCTGGATCATGTTGGATCGAAACATGATCCCAATGATCCTTAGTGCGTAACCCTAACCCTAAGGTTGCTGACATAAGAGATATATCCCCACCTGATGTGTTGGACATCAGGTTCTTAGTGGCTTAGCCCCATACTGGCCTGTGTTCTGACCCTCCGATGTTCTTGGGTCATAACATGAGACCCGGAAAGATTTACCTGCCACGCAATTCTCGTATAACAACCTTCTCACAAGACTGCTTTCTTATGAGACAATCCTATTTCGTATTACTTAATAGATTAAATGTAATGTCTCTAGTCTCTCACAACCATCTATTTGTTATCTTTTTGTAAGTATCTTTTTAAATAAACTCAATATTAGATTTGGTAACTCATACAACGACAACGATTTCATCGTTCATTTTGAAAAAATCACTTTCTATTCGTCTTCGTTGACATTCTCATAGCTAATGGGTTCAGGCAGCGAATTTATATGAGCGAAGAGGTCATTCTGACGCTTATCGTAAGACGTCAGATATTAACCGCTAAAGGTAGGATAAACTCTGGAATTTTGGGGAAAGTAGAATATATACATAAGTTTTCCAATAAAACTTACTATAGCAAATGAAGCTAAAAGTGGAGGTAACGATTTACCTTACTGATATAAAGGCTTGTAGGCTTTTTAAACGGTAGGCCAAATTCGATTACCTATATTAAATTAAATCTAACGATAATATTTACTGTAACTTTCTTTTACTTTGTAAACTATGAAATTGATTATTAATCAAACTTTAAAGAAACGATAATCAATTATGAATCGACTTTTCGTTTGTTATGGAAGTAAGAATAATTTAGACAGTTAATAATAATTCGTAAGTTAAAGCCGAACCAGTGCTCATAAATATTGGAATCAATAATAAGAAAATACATATAATGTTGTAATATTGGTAATAGCAGTGTAGTAGATCAACTTTACTATAATTAAAGTTAACCATACTCGGTGAAAGTTAAGTATATTGTTTTTTGTGGGCGTACTAGATTAGCTGCAAGTGAAGTACACTCTACGACTACTTCAAACTATGGTATAGCCAAGAAATTACCTATACAAATTACTGCGTAGACTAGCTAACAGTCGGCCAAACCTAGAATAATGCATCTACCACTTGATTACGTAATAATACTATTAATTCGACCAACCGAATCAATAACGTTGTAATGTCCAAAGCCCACCAATAATAATTGTTGCTTATTGGTTTAAGTATAGATTAGTTAAATAGATGAAGAAACTACTTTCTGGTTACTCTTTACGTAAATAACAGCGATAAGAGTAAAGAAACGATTTTTTTGAAATGCCTCTATTAATATTGAGACAATCTACAATAGGAGGAAAATAAAGAAGACTTTTAGGCTACGTTAGTTTACAACGGCAGTGAGGAAGTAATCGACGGTATCGTTACTTGAAAATACCAAGAATTTTTACGGATCCTTTTTGAAGAGCGTTGAGATTGACCGATGAAAGTTTGAAACGTTAAGTTGGCAAAAGGCTAAATGAGTGTTACTACATATACTTTTACTGTAAAAATTACTAAGCTTTAGAACTAAATAATAACCGACTTTTGATTTTATTCTTTATATAACCTTTTCCCTTTATACCTCATTTTTCTTTTATTTCATCTTTTTCGTTTCCCCTACGTCAATTTTAGTATTGAGTTTGATTTCTAGAAAGAAAAAACATTTAGATTCGTTATGTAGCGCCAAAAAAAACTACGTTTCTTGATTCTAAGTGAAGTTACCAAGTTCCCCCACAATTTTTTAATAAAATACAAAGTCATTACATTTTTAAATTGATAAGTTTATATTACATTAAATCACCGGGTAATTACGGGTGTCAATTTCAATATAAAACCTATTCAGAAGCAAAAAGAGGTAATTAAAGCCCTTGGAACCCTCTTTTCAAAAGATTACAATAAAAATTTTTGGGAATCGGACGTCAACAAAGACTTAAATGAAAAATACATGGTTAACTTCATTGGTAACTATATCTTCTATTGAGACGAGGACGAAATTCTCGACTCTGGTAAATGCGCTCTTGGCAAATACTGTGATTTATTTAATAACTGAACTATTTACATGTAGAATGTAATTCAAAAATTGAATAAATTCAAGTTTAAGTTAGAATTGGAGCGATGGAGGATTCACGTGTTATTATAGGGCGTTAAAAAGCTAATAAAAAGTTTTTTTCAATCTATCTTAGCTTAAAGAATGCCTTTAAAACCTATACCTTAAGAGATAAGGTGATGAAAAACCTTAACGCTCCTATAAACGTTTGAGAAGACCTCATCTTTATCCTCAACTAAGTTAATACTTTTGATACGTTGATGATGAGGAACCTATTGATTTGTTCGGTATCTCAGCACCATTACGTAACAGTGCAGAGCACGTATTTGGCGGTGACAATATACGCGAAGTAGTGGTTGCCAACGTAGCAAAAGATATTGACGTTGGTGCTCTTAACCTGTTAATTAAGTAATATTGTTAAGTCCTTTGAAACCTCCAAGTCACTATTAACCCTTGGGATTTTAATTAATATTGTTAATTTTTTTAAGAAACTTCCAACGTCAGGTTTGCCTTTATGCGCAAGGCCACCAAAAATCATAATATAGAACTTTACCATTCGAGCCAAGAGACTGATAGTTACCCTTAAAACCGTGGCTAGAATTCTCACATGCTCAAATCATCAGGCAATACTAATAAAGATTGAGACTATTATTGTGACCTTTACCTAAAACATATCAATATAATAAATATTAATTACAAGCTTTCCTCAGATTTTGCCAAGCTTTAAAACGTTGTCAAGAAGTATAACAGAAAGTTTTATAATATTTGCGACACGAATATATTTCTCTTTCCAAATATTTGTAATTAAATTGAGGTTTCTCCTCTTGGATTTACTTCATGTTTTCCGAAATCCATAAAATGTACGTCAGGAACTACTAGCTAGCATTTTTAACTTGAGTAACTACGTTTCGCGCAGTGTTTCGATGCAATAAAGAGTTATTTTGAATATAATGTCCACTTTGTTTAATACCATATGGGCTAGGACACTACGAGGTGGAACACGATAATAGCTACAAAGAAAAAAGAGGAAACATTAATAAATATGTTAAATTTTATCCTTAATAAGCTAATGTTGTATTAGAACGTAATATGGAAGGTCTATATTTAAAAATCAATACTTCGTGAATAGGTACGAAAAGTTTTTACAGGCATTGACTAGTTTAAATGCGCTTTATAACACTTAGATACTATTTGCAAAGTTTTTTTTTTTTTTTTTTTTTTTTAGCTAGTTGCGCTCCTCGCTCGTGATTATAATGATGCGTATATAAGACTCGTTTAGTATATACCCTTAAGCTAGCAACTTTCCTGACGTGAAAGAAGAAAACTTTATAGTAGTTAAATACGTTGATAATAAATACGGTTATAGGCGATTTTAACGTCTGAAATATGGCTTCATAGTATGAGATTGAAGTTAACAGCCATGTTATACATAATAAGACCAACATTAAAGTGGATCTATTAACCGAAAAAACTATCGTCGTAATAGTAGCGGAAAATATTGGATTTTTAATAAGTTCGGCTACTAGTTACCTCGCTATCCCTCCGTTAAACTTAATGACAAAAATGTGATATACTACATTGAATACATTACTACTTCAGAATAGGAAAACTTGAGTCACATTCTAAACTTTGAAGATAATGAGGTAATTAATGGTAACAATACCCCCAATCAAATTAAATAGTATAAAGACATTGCTTCTAACGCGGCCTAAAACCTAGCTAACCACGTTTTTTTATATCGCTTAGGCGTTAAAAACACTTTCCTTCACCTTAACCGAGTTCTTAACCACTTATATACCTTTAACCATCGCAATTATTACGCGTACCACACGTTTTGTGATATCATTCAAAACATAGAGGTATTAAGGTTTCTAATAGATGGTTATTTGTAATATGTAACGTTACAAATAGAAATGACTACAGATACTAAAATTAGTCGTTACAATATTAGCAAAGCTAAAGTTAACTTTGGATTGAGCAAGTAATTATCCCTATGAGGGATAACAGTAGTTTAAACTATTGTTAAATCTATTATATTTCACGTATTTAAGTACTTTATTCTTTTCCTTTTTTTCTTGGAGGATATGAAGACCCTCGTTTTTAATGTTAACGTTAACGCCAACGAGCTGGTTAAAAACGGTTCAAGGTTTTCCCTTAGCTTTGAGTAGGGTTATTGTAATTTAATCTTTAAGATCTAATAGTTGTTGTATTGAACCCAACTAGATGAAAAATATGTTAATCATATAAGCATTTTGGATACACAGTTATTAATAGGATACAAAAAATTCTAAAGTCTATAAGGTACAATAATACAGAATGATACACTTTGGATGTTATCGAAAACCTTTATGACCACTGCCAAATATATATCTAAGGAGCCTCAAAATTCAAATTTAGATTGAAATACAACAAGAACTTTAACTATAATATTTTTATGAATATTTTTTACCTAAATTATAGGTCTATTTTCAATGTTGTTTACTTCGAAACTTCTTTTTATGGAATAAAGTGTCTAAATTCACTATCGGTAAAATAAAGGTGGAAATTGTTAATGATATTGTGGATTGATACGTCCTTGTACCCACTTATTATCATTGTTTACAATACGAACAATAACTTTGTGGCGGCGGAATTTTGAAAAAAAAAAGTTAAAATAATAAATATCCGATGTAAATAGGTATATGTAAAGGCCGAATCAAGCATTGAAAAAGTAGAAGGAGAATAAGTACTAATGAGCTGAGCGTATAATATCCTGAAGCTAGAAGTTAGAAGCTTTGCGAATTCAAAGGTACGCTTTTTAAATAGCAGTAAAAGACCTGAACAATATCATAGGCTCCGATGGCCTAATACTAACGCTACTGGTGTCTGAAGAGTACTAACGCCTGACAAGTTAATCTACGACATTAATAAGTACTCAAAAGAGATTTTTGGCCTATGGGAAAGTATTAAAGGAATGGTGAACGGAATTGGTACGCCACCAAGTCAAGGACTCTCTCAATACCAAGAACATCTTTACTATAATCGATGTGATTGCATTCACGTTAAAGAGTAATGTCTTCGTATATCGGAATCCTGGTAAATAGGAAGATCGGAACAAAATCTTAAATATCATTAACTTTAAAGTAGTTCTTAAAAGTATTAACGGCTCCGTAACGATTCGTACTCCCTAAGTTAAACATTATTTTTATGTCACTAACAATAAAAATTGTTGAGCTAAACAAACAAGTTAATACAAGCGTCTTTTAACCGTTATCGATTAATCTATAGAGCGCCGCCATGAAGAACGACTATCTAATATAAGAAATTTCTTAGAAGAGGAATATAAACTAGGTTGTATGAATAATAATATTGAGGTAATCAAAAAAGGAAATAATAATAAAAACTTAACACTGAAGCTTCAATTAAGAATTATCATTAAACCTTCTGGCATATATTTTAATAAAAACAATGAAGTCGAAATCAACGGTTTATTTACTCGAAAAATTGTATAGTTCATATCGAAAGTCGGCTTTAACCTCCGAAACCTAAATATTGAGATCTTTATATCAAGTATTATCTATGAAGTTAAATGTAAAACTAAAAAGCGGACGTATAAGAAATTGCGGTTCATCGTTTCAAGATACGTAAAAAAAAATTAAAAATGAGATTTATACGTAAAAGTCCATAATTTATAGGATAAGTTAACATTTGATGGTCGTTTTAGTAATAAATTTGCCCACCAAAATGAAAGGCAAATTTATACTTAATAACTGAAATATAACGCGAGTATATATGAATTTCACAACCAACTTATAACGGATGGTTTTACTAAAGTTGTTATAAGAATTACGTAAAAAAGACATTTCAGGAACGTTAATATGATATATTAAAACATTTTATAAACTGGGTCAAGTAAACGTTTTTTGATTTCTATGCTTTCAATCGTAATTCAAGTTATGGTTTGGTATAAAATATTTAAAATACGACCCACATTCAATAATAATGTAAAAAGGGAATTTCGGCGTAATAGGTATATAAATTAACTATATATTCTTCGTTAAAACGACTGGAATTATGATATTGGAACATCAGGCGATTGTAAACTTCAAGTTCTGAAATTGCTAGCCAGATACGACATTGGTGGGGGTTAAGTAACTAGACTTTAACGAATCGTTAATTTGTATACTTAGTGTTAATATCAGCTTTAGTTTTCATTCCAAGCACTAAAGCGCTTATTTGACCACAATCAACAAGACTAACGTAGCTCAAGCTTAACAGTACCTAGAACAATGTACTTGTATCAACTATGTTGTTATTCTTTGTCAACCGGAAACTTTTTACAACCTATTTATCACTATATAGGTATGAAATCTAATAAATGAAGACTTTAACCAGATAAATACGAAGATTTAGAAGAAAATGCGGAATATGGTTCGAAAGATTAATATTGTTCCGAGAGGCTTATCTAAGGCTAAGTTGATAATCTTTACATATAGGTTCTTTACAAATAATACCGACTTATCTTGACAAATCAGCTTTTTAATAACCCTCGTCTATAAAAATAAATGGCAGGATCAGTTCAACATTATTGGTAGCGTAATTACTAATACATAACTTAAATATGGAAAGATTATACGAAATGTATTAGCTTTAAAGATTTATAGTATAATGGCGAAAGTTTAAATAATTATAATAATATGATAAATCCTTAACGTTATTAACATGCAACCAGTGATTTCTTTTATCCTGGTGGTAATTTGTACCGATTCTAAGAGCTTAATTGAATGTCTTTTGAAGCTTGGAACCACTAGTGAAAAACGCTTAATGTTCGAAGAAATATAACTCCTCAAAGGCTACAAAGGCAGGAAAAAAAAGGAGTTTTAGTAGATTGACGGAAAAGATTATCCTGCTAAGGTTAGGATAAAGATATCACCGAATGACGCCTCAAAGTGTTTATAAACAGCAATAATCTAAATTTTTACATCGTGGACGACGTTAATAGTCCATCGGGTAAGGTCAAATTACGTAACGGTAGTTAATAATATACTAACGAATTAAAAAACTGTCAAGGAATTAATAATAGCGACTTGTTTAATTAACATGGCAAAATTGGATGTTTACATATGCCTATAGAGGAAAAGCTTTCCATGAAAATCGATAAAGTCGCACTAGGAAGCCGTGGGGTGAATGATGTAAATTTAATGGAAAGCAGGTACAATTTGATATAGAAGTTAAATGGAATTAGCAGGGGCTTGGCCAGTTAGTAAGGTCGTAATTTAACGGCTACGGAGAAGATTGGTGAACTATACTATCGTACGCGTACAAACTAAAAAGTCACTACTGTTGGGATAGTAGTAATAGCAATGTAATAAGTTAACTTTAACATAGGTAAAGTTGACTATACAGACTAAAAGTTGAGTTATTGTTTTTTGTGAGCTAACAGTATTGACTGTAAGTCAAATAAAATGTAAGCTGACCTCATATTAGGGCACGAGCCAAGCAATTGGCAATACAAATTACTGCGCAGACCAGCTAGTGGTCTGCCAATTCTAGAGAAATAAATCCACCACTTGACCATGCAATACTACTGCTACTTCGACCAACCGAATCGACAACGTTGCAGCTTCTAAAGAGCTACCAACAAATGATTCATATTTTACTAAATCGTAATGATAACATTAATCTACACTCATTCCGAATACATACTTATATGGTATCGTAATACTTGTTCAACGACTTAGTTCATTTATCTTATTAATACTGTAGCCTCAAAATGCTACCTTATAGTTATAAAAAGTTTAGTAACACATCCTTATTATATAACCCACGAAATTAAAGAAAACAAACTTAGTATATCAATTAGAAAAAATATGTCTTGGTTAACCTTGTTTTGGTAATAATAAATAGCGATAACGAATTTCCGTTTAATGAACTAATATATAAGTGATATGCTTGGGGAAAAAACAAGTTCGTTTTAAAGTATCAATATAATTAATATAATAATATCGAATTTTTATAACTTTTAAATATTAAAGGATTAATCATTAATAACACTAATACTAAAGTAGTGATTAGATTTATACAGATAGTATATATAAGTTCTTCTACGATTCCAATGAACTAAATGCGTTTATCAAATTTTGGATTTTTATTACGTATCTAACTTTGAAGAATATAAAATCCACAACATAATTTTATCAATTTTCGTTTATGTTTGAAGTACGAATCCTCTAATAAAATCATTATCCGTTTCAACATAAAATAATACCTTTTTTAATGCGAATTATGACCAAGTTCATGACGATATCGGTAATAATAACCATTTTCTGAAACTATTTACATATCAAATGTAAGAGAGTCAATGGATTAAACGAAAAAGATAACTATCGTTTGAATCATTAGGAATCACTTTATTATTAGGACTTTTAGTCAAATCAGTGATAATTTCTCACTTAATATCCTTTTGGTAAATGTAAAACCAGTCCTAAGGCTTATATTCATAGGTAAACTGGTTTTCATAACGTGTAATATAATATTTATTTTATCAAGCACTACAGGAAACTTCTTCAAGATGAGATTAAATATTCCAATTCTTTTTAGAAAAAAACGATACTTTTTTTCATAGACATTACAAGCCGCCATATGGTATTGAAAACTAAATTTAGTTGTTTGGGAAAATAAACTATATATATATTTTATATATACATATAAATGATAAAATAAAAAAATGTTTTATTTACGCGATCCGTAACAAGTGTATGACGCATAAATATCATTGCTAATAATTATCATGAATTCATGATCCGTTAAAAGAATGACTAGTTACGGGTTTCCAATGAAGGTTATTTTAAGGCCTTAACACACTTATTCAAAGTTGGCTACCTCATATTTCGAAGTTTATAATTTAATTTGAAATTTTCTAATGCATTCGTTACAAAATTCAATACGTTAAATAATATAATCCGAAATGAATTCAATGTATTTACCAACATTTTTAAGCTTCAATTGAAAATTTATAATACTTTAACCTCTATAAAAACTTTTAGCACATTTAAAAATCAATTCTCTAAAAGGTTTTATATAATACCAACAATCATTTTTATATTAATATTTTGAAGTTGGTAAAACATTGTTCCTTGCGTTTAAGAAAAAAAAATTTAATTTAAGTGAAGTATATACGTTTTCCATAATCAATGTACTCCACTCGCCCATCTTTATTAGTTACGGTTAGAGAATACGTTTTTAATTTTTATTAGTACTTAAATATTGGGGAAAGTTGACAGATTATCAAGGGAAACAAACATTAGTTCACAAGTACGTTTTGAACGTTTTGAATATAATTAGGAACAAAGTATCTCGGAAAGGTTAAGTGCATCAAGCAGTTGTCTAAAACCCGAAGCTATTCATGTCAAATTCGAGTAATTAGATGAACTCGAACTTTATACAGGATTTTTTGGAAGATTCGAAGACTTCCAACCTAATGAACAAAAAGGAAATTTATGTTTTATTTTTTATTGGTGATTTTTAAAATTGTCGGAAAAATTAATAATATTATAGAAAAAGGTACGATGAAATGGATTATATAATGTGAGAGTCTTGGTAATTAGGTTACTTCGGAATGTTTGAAAATTTTAAAATTTATTTGTATTGCCATATAAAGTTTATAGTTTGCCCGATTTGGAAACATTAACTGATTTCGGTCATATGAATACATAAGTATTTAGATAAGTTTCAATATTCATTATGCAAATATAAACTGACTTTCCTGATGAATTGATAAAGTCTGTTTGAAATGGTAACGGGTAATTGTAGGGGATAATATATTTGTGAAGAGAGTTAAACTATACTATTAGGCGACTTTTTTCGACCTGAAAACGTTTCCTATGAATTACGAAAACTGTTTAAGCGAATGATATAAAGTTATTCTTGAATTTAATACGGCTTGAACGGTATAAATC
Source organism: Anisogramma anomala (assembly GCA_038502455.1). Taxonomy (NCBI): domain Eukaryota; kingdom Fungi; phylum Ascomycota; class Sordariomycetes; order Diaporthales; family Gnomoniaceae; genus Anisogramma; species Anisogramma anomala. The sequence continues at coordinate 3,240,739 of JASMMZ010000017.1, read as the reverse complement.
GTTGAACCATGAATTTAGGGGAATTTTCTTGTGCCGAAAAGCTAGGTAAAGAAAGCGATTGAACCTTGTTTTTTGTTAGCTTTTCATAAATAAAACAGTTTTATTTGGTCGAAAAAGAGCTTCATGAGCTTTGAATCATGTCAAATTTTGGAAATTCATATTAAATCTTGACGAACTAGGAAGTTTCAACGCTTTGTTCAAATTAATATATATATCGTATTTGGACTTTAATATAATTCAATAATTTCGAGTTTTAATATCCAACGAAGCCGAATTTCTTTCAAGCAAGCTAAATATTATTTACTAGCGAGATTCGGGTTTCGTATTTTGTCCATATATTTTCGCTCGGTGCTTGAAATATACGTGAATTTTCGTGTAAAGCTTCAAATATGGCCAGCGAGATTATTCAGAAATAGCTTATTTAATTGTAGGTTGATAAAAGTCTTTCAAAGAGGGCGAAATTAGGTTTTCATCACTATTTTGGCGATATGAAAATTCAGTCAGTATTCGGCTTTTATAGGTGAAGTTATTTTTTTCTGATTCCAAGTATTCTTTAGCGACAAAAGCTATTAGATAATTCATAATAGCTTTACGAATAGGTTAAGTGATTTTAGAAGTCATAGTATCTACTTTTTCTTAGAAATTCTTTTATACAACGGTATTCCAAATGTTGTCAAAGTATTGTCATATGCTAGTGCTTCGCTATTAGTTACCAGGGATCCAGCTCTGGGAGTTGGCATACTCTTATAGTGTTATGGAGCCGTTTGGAAGCGGTGTAGGAGTACGCCTTTATACGTTATGTGACCGGTTCGCACCCTTTTTCATACTTTCGTAGCGGTTCCTTACTAGAGATTCCCCTTTACTTTTCCATCAACGTTTATAAATATAATTCGACTACCATAGTTATTATGCCGCTTTTCACTGGGGACCGCATTAATTTTCTCGATACCTATCACTCAGATTCCTTTGATTTCTATTATAAAGCGGCGTCTTTCTCGTTGGGCGTTATTGGACTAAAAGTAAGCCTTTTAACTAGTTTATGAAGGGTTTTTGTTGGTAGGATTTTATCGTTGCAACGTAGTCGATTCGAATCACTGTGGTCGAAGTAATTTGTGCTGCGTTGATATTGTTTGATGTGTGTAAGTTCTAAGTTTGGCAGACCGCTAGCCGTTTTGCACTCTAATTTGTATGGCCAAACGCTTTGGCCTGTGCCTCACTTTGAAGTGTGTACCTACTGCATTGCACTTGCAGTGCAGTACCATAACCAGCAGTTAATATAGTCAACTTTACTGTACATAAAGTTGACTGACTACATTGCAATTGACCTGCTGAAAATAGCAGCTAATATTATTCCAATACTGGCGACTTTTTGTTTTGTGCCTGCGTACGCCAGTATGACCTGCCAACAATTAGTAACAACCTATGAAATCCCTCTTTAATCCATAAACCCACAACAATATCAACTCCTGTCAATTCCAATCGATTTGTACTGAAATAAACCTCAATTATAGCCCCCTGTGACCCTTTTACTTCACCTCTTCAAAACCTTCGTTCCTTAAATCCCGTGTATAGATCTTTCGCTATAGACCTATGCAAATTAGGTATGTCATTAATTGCGTACCTTTTTCCAGTAGTTTAAATTACTACTATCGCCAGCATTGCCGAGGAGGTCTTTTAGTTCGCTAGGGAAACCCTGTTTCTTTACATTACGTACCGGGCGGTTTACGTAGCCCTTAATTCATATGGTTAGCATATTGCTGTTAATAAACCTTTTTAGGGCGCGATTGATGGTAGCTTTAGTTATAGCATTAACAAGGTTGTTTTTAACGTTAATTTACTGGAATCCATCCATTTCTCGCCCTTCATATGCTTCCTTTCATGTTATTACATCTATTATTAGGCGTTTTTTCATATGTCGTTCCTAGTTTTAACAGGCATTTGTATAGGCTTCGGGAGTCGGTACATACTATTATAGGTACCGGTGGTAGTCCCAATTATTTGGTGATAATTTTTAATGTGCCGTTAGTTATTATGACGATGTCAAAGCCCGTTATCATGCTGTAGACTTCTGTGATTAATGTCCAATGAATAAGGTTTTCGGCAATCGTGAATTTCCCGTTAGATCTATTCTCGTTGACGATTATTATGAAGAAATCGATTCGCGATATGAGGTTAGTATTGGTGACAAATGACCTGTTCGTAATGAATATTAGTTTCGCCTTCGTCGGATTTACGGAAACCGTGTTGAATTCTCTTTTCATATGGTCTATTTTGTACTTAATTCGTTTGTTCAAGTTTTTTAAGTCTTGTTTTACCGGTCTTATACCTATTCTATAATGGAAAGATCGTACTATGCCTCCGGTTGACATAACGTAGTAATACAAGCCGTACAGACCCTTGGCTTTGGATATTTATGTAATCTTGTCTCGTTGGTCTTATTGATAATTATTAAGATCATAGCTTGCTCTTTTTAGCGTAGGCTAATATAAGTGCCACTTTTAACCTTAATATTATGAATGCGGAGTAACGATTAATTAAAATTAATTTGTATGCCCTTAGCTAAAGTTTTAATCGTCTTACACTTTTCAAGGCCTGAAACTTCGATAGCGCGTGGTTTCGCCGCTACAGATTTAGTATTGCCGAGGAAAAGGGTATCATAAGTTTTTATACTGACGATACCAAAGGCTTTTCCCTTTATAATTAATAGGAATATGTCAAACGTTAAGGTTTTGATGCCGAGCTTATTTATAAAGTGCGTTTAGTACGTTAGCAACAAATGAACGTCCGCTTAAGCTAGTCCGTATAAAGGCTTGATATAACCTATTATCGTATCTGCCGGAAACTTATACCTTAGTCTTTTTTTGCAATTTTAGCAATACAATCCGTTAAAGATCGATGGCATATTGCGAGTACGTTTGCGTAATGTCCCGTCTATTAAGTGTGAACTAACCCTTTGCGCTAGCAGTCAAATGGTAGTAATGGCGACGATTGAACGTTGGCTGATCTTTTAAATTGTAGGCGATTTAGTGATGATTTAGTCCTTACATTTATCACTGTATCTTTAATAGATTGGCTGTCACTTTTCATACAGCCGGTCCGTAGTTTTGCCCTTAACCTCGTGAATTATCGTCGACTTGAAAATAGTGACTTCTTGGTTTTAAAATTACGTTAACGGTATAAAATGTTTAACCTCCCGTTATAGGAGGCCGTTAATTTCCATTTGGTTACTTTCCTTAAAAGGCTTGCCTAGTGTATTGATAATTCCTTTGACGCGTAACTTAAAGGTATGTTTTCCATTAGACCTTTCTTTTTAAGACACTTTCGTTGTTATATATAACTCTCCAAGCCTGTAGTTCCCGTCATCTTCCTCTTTTTTTAGTGTGTATACTACTTTTTGGTATTCTTTTACACCGTTGACGTTCTATTAGATTATTAATAATCGGCTCAAAAGGGTTGTGTTAACTGATTCGCTCGGTTCGAAGGCTATCTTCGTTAGGATCTTTATTAGACATAAGAGGCCCAAGGGGTATTTTATATGGCTTGACGTGTGTGGCTCGGAAAGTTACAGGGCTATTAGCAGTTTTAACCATTAATTTTAAGTTGGTAATATTTAAAATCTTATATAGCCTATCCTATTTTCCTGGCTCGCGCCACGTAAGGACTTTAATTTATAGGGGCAGTTATAGCACGTTTATTGTTAAAGGTCCATTTCCAATGTTAAGGGTATTATTAATCTTGCGGTGTGCCGATTCCCTTCTCAGTTCCTTTAAAGCTTTCCCATACGTTATGGTACGTTTTTGGATACTTGACGAAGGTGGTGAATCTGCTGTAATGTGTAGATAAAACCTAAATACTAGTAAAATTGTTATAAATCTGATGACGCTAATAGTATTGTCAATATCTTTTACCATTATTTAAAGTTGTACCTTTTGGCTTGTAAAACTTTTAATTTTCAGTGAGAGGATATAGTAGGATCTTCGAAGCAAGGTGTATAACCTATCGATCTTATTGATACCTCAATGAACTTTAATGAAAACCTATTTCAATTAATTACCTATTAACTTTACATTATCTTGGAATCTCAATGTAGAAAAGTTGGTCAGGTATCGTAAACCAGTACGTCTGGTAGGCTAAGGTACGTGTTAATTTATAAAGTATTTAGTGCTTTTTGCTTTTGTCGTAATAGTTTTTTGGAACTTGGCGTCGTGAAAAGCCGTGACGGAGTTTATAACGTGTAGTACTGGCCTGCTGTTTAGGTAAAACATATTTATAAAGACTTTCGAATTAAGATTTTGGTCTTTTTTTAAGGTGAAATAAACCTTTGAGGGGGCTTGGGAGTTTATTTGGTAATGGTAGCAAAGTCTTTTTACTACTTTTAGTATTGGTAAATCTATATTTTTGTTGCTATTTGCCTTTAAGATTTTATAAAGCTTATTAGTTGCCGGGCGGTTTAACCTTCGATGTCATTAACGAAGCTTCACTTTCGTTAGGTTGAATACTATTTACTTTAGCCTTTGAATATAAAACTAGAGATATCCCTACTTAAGGTTATGTGGAAACCTTTCGTCAGCTTGAACTTGTATTAGTTCGTTAGTCTAAATATTAAAGTTAACGCCGAGGAATTTTATATCTTTTAGGTAATAGAGAAAGGAGGTAGGGGATTCTATGATTTGGAAAACATTAGGGCTAATAATAGTTTTTACCGTCATTGATCCCAGTGAAGATAGTTTTTTTCTATGGTTAAATCTAACCCTGGTTTTGTTAGTATCCGCGTGGTCAAGTTCCGAAGTAGTATCAGTATTCTTTCGTAACATGATGTATTACGAATAGCCCTTTGTTAAGTACCTTGCTGTCCCGGTATCCGGCATAATCCCCTGAAAGACTTGTTTTTCATAGCGGTTACGAATGGTAAAGATGTTTGTAAGGCCAGTAACAATACCAGTATATTCGTGCCAACCTATAGCCCTTAGCTGGATTTTAACCTCTTTATCTTTACTTTCTTGAAACTATTTAACTTTTTCGATATAGTCTTAGTTAAAATTAAATGGGAATTGCGTATGATACATTACCTATTTTTCTTCGCATTTGATGTTAGTATGACTCATTAACCAATAGCCTTGCTTGCCGTAAATCCAACATCTTTTTACGTTTAGAGTAAACTTATTCGGCCAGCTTAAAGACCTTGAAGTCGAGGAGTACGCTCCTTCGTAAGAGGTCCACGCCTTTCGCTAGCTGTAATAGCCTAGCTGACTGTATCATCAATTAATATAATACGAATTGGAAGTGTTTTTTTCCTCGCTGCCAAATCCAGGAGCTTAAGAGTATATATTACTTGAGTCAGAGACTCGAGTAATTACGGTTGCCAAAGAGGAACGTAATTAGCTAAAGAACCCTTTGCAGGTGGCATCAGAGCATTTGAAAGCGTATTCAAACTCCTTATAGACCGTAACGGTTTGCCGGATCTAGTAGCGTAGGGTGCTTTCGTCAAATCTTACGTTATCTATTGTTTATTAGTAAAACATCAACTTGTTAAGCGTCCAATTTAGGAGGTCTATCTTGTTTTCTGATTCTTTTCTGTAATTTATTATGTAGGACCACTTGATAATATTCTAGTCGGTGAGGTACTGGGTAAGATTTATATCGTATTCGAAGTAGCTCTTTAGGCCATTATAGATTTCGCGAAAAGAGGAACAATTCGTCAGATACAGGAGGTAGTAATCCACGGCATAATCGGTAATGATATTGGGAAATAACAAGTGAAAACCTGGCAACTTAACCTTGATTCATCGACAGATGTTGAAAAATAGGTGTAATTTGACGTTAAGGAGGTTGTATAGCTTACCTTTATATTTATATTTTTTTTCTTTAGATATTGACGTATGTGATAATTACCTCAAAGTTCGTATCTACTATTAAAAAGATCAATAAAGATTTCTTGGTATTTTCTAGTAGTGATACCATCTCTACCTCGAAGCTATCTTGAAAACAAACGAAATTTAGATGTCTTTTCTACCAACTGCCGTAAGAACCGAAGCAATAGTAAAGGCTCTTCGCAAAAATATGTCCTCTTCCTTGCGCAATTGCAAAGAGTAACCGGAAAGTAGCTTTTTCTTCTACTTAGCAAATCTGTACTTAACCTAATAAGCACTGATCAATGTTGGTAGGCCTTTATCGTTGCAACGTAGTCGATTCAAATCACTGTGGTCGAATTAACTAGTGCTGCGTTGATATTATTGTTTGATGTGTGTAAGTTCTAAGTTGGGTAGACCGCTAGCCGATCCACACACTAATTTGTATGGCCAAACGCTTTGGCATGTGCCCTACTTTGAAGTGGGGACCTACTGCACTACACTTGCAGTACAGTACCACAACCAGCATTCAATACAGTCAACTTTACTACAAGTAAAGTTGACTGACTGCACTGCAATTGACTTTCTAAAAATAGCAGCCAATATTATTCCAACAGTTTTAACATTAAATTATGATTTTAGGTATAAAAGTTTACGATATTACGTAAGTAACGTAAAAAACTAAAATTCATGAACATTCAAAAAGATAATTTTTACATGATATTCCAAAAACTGAAGGGATTTCAAAAGACTATTAGCCATGTTATAATGCTTATAATTGTGACAGAAGTACTAGCGACCTTAAGCCCTTTATCAATATATTTCACGCCTATTACTACAACTTAACGCGGTTGCATCTATTGATATTTGATTTATAAGTATAAAAGTGAAAACAAGTAAACGGTTTTAACTTTTTTGATACTTAAAAAGCCTTATTTACTAAAGTTGGCAGTATAGCTTAGAAGTCAATCATTTAACTCGTTATTCTACAAAGAGTTATTAACGATATTGAAACTATTAAGTTACCTTTTTCGATATATCCGTGGATATTAACGAATAGGTCGCTTGAGTTTAGCTTATCGATACGCCATCTTATAAATTCAGTACTTGGTATGGTAATACTAATTATACTAGCGTTGTTATTGTAAATGCTTCACGTAACAGAAGTAGCGGCAACATACCTGTTTATAATAGCTAGGTAAACGTTATTATGACGGGTATAAGTGCCTTTCGAACCGCTTTTACGCGTCGCATTACTTAGGTTCACTTCTCAAAACTATCACGTTGTAAAGACTTTAGGTTATATTTGCGGTGTGGCGCGAACTACTATCGTATTCGTATTTATCTATTGGATTCCACGTAACGTTTAAGCGATTTTAACGTTAAGATTACTATAGAAATTCACTTTAATACAGTTTGAATCCTCATTAATATCCATGAGGAAAAAGCTTAACTTTTATATATAATCGTGTATAGGAGTTGGTGAGAGTCTAATTAGACTAGTAAACCTCATTTTAACTTTGAAATAGCTTTCCGTTTATAGTAAGTTAACTTTACAGCTTTATTAAATTCATTTAATGTTTAATAAATAAAGGTTATAAATTTTATGACGCCTTAAGTAAGTAATTCGTTTCCCGTTTGAAATTACCGAGTATTTTTATCTTACAACGACGATTCAGCAAGGTTACGAACTACGTATCCGGTTCCCTCTTACAGCTTCAGTTTTTTATAACCTATGAAGATATCTACCTCTATAAATACCAATATCAAATATAAGTTTACATTATTTTAAATTTAGAATATATTTTTATTTGAAGTAAACCCCAAATAAGATCCTAATATGTAATTTGCACCGTTTCACAAAATTTATTAATTTTAGAACAAAATAATTACCGTTAAGTGTGAAACGAGTTTCAATGCCTAAATAAAAGACGCCTAAATGGGTTCACCGCGCTGTATTTCACGTTATTTTACGAAAACCCCGTAAAAACGAATACTTATTACACGATTCCTTACTGCTTTCTTCGATGATATAAATAAAAAACTCGCCCTGAAACCACTCATCTCCTTTAATGTAAAACCACCCGACGCCTTTATGAAATTCGCTCCCTTATTGGATAAGACCCTTAAAAACGAGTTACCCCGATTCTGTTCTGAAATAGATTGCGGCATCATTGTTTAAAACGATTATTAAACTTATTTTTTTTAACGGTTATATAAAGCTTGTTATATGGTATATTGCGAAAGGAGCTCCTATTGTAACGGAAGATGTTAATTAAGTTTGTAGACTAGAGTTATATTCGAGCGAGTAGCTATTTAACGAATGGCCTCGTGCTTTTCTTTGAGAAACCGGGATGTAACTTTCGCTTTTATAATAAATACAGTTGTCTCATTAGTATTACAATGGTATATTGTTACCCTTTTCCACTTATTAAGAAAAAAATTACGAAAATTATTCAAATTCTATAATTAATGAAGTTCAATATTGATTCGGTTTTTTTATAATATTCCTATTAATGAAGCAGACGAATAGAAAACTGTGTGTTGTATATATTTCGGTTTTTTCGAAGGACCTATGACCTCTTTTGGCTTTTTTAGTATACTGGTAACGTTTTAACCATATATTAATCATATTTTACGTTCTTCTTTAATATTTTTTACTTCATTTACCTCGATTATATTTTCATATATTTCAATGGTACCTTTACTGATTATAATGTTTATGTAAAATGAATATTGATTCTCCCAAAACCCGTAAGGTTCAGCCTCAATATTTTCAAATGTAAATTCGAGGTTTACAAGACGAAATACTTGAGATTCATTATCGAAAGCGATGTCGACATCTGTATAAATCCGTAAACGCTACACGTTATCCTGACATAAAAGATATTTCTATAATTATAGGGGCAAAAACAATATTTCGTGACTATTAACTTTTACTGACATTTTTTTCGAAATTATTAACAGTTATTACGCTCTTCATTTGGTTAACCCATACTATCGTTTACTTTTAAATTGCCGAGAAAAAAAATACCGTTCAAAAGCCTTGTCTACCTGCTGCCATAAAAACTAATATAGTGTATAAGAGCCTTTCGTAAAAACCTTTCCTTAATATTACCCAAATAAAACGTAATAACCGGAAAATAGCTTCGTCTTTTAATTAGCCAATCTTTGCTTAATCTAATAAACACTGATTAGTATTGGTAGCATTTATCGTTGCAGTGTATTCGATTCAAATAACTGTGGTCGAAGTAACAAGTGCTACTGTTGTATTGCGGAGAGGGTGCTTGTACCTTGCTCGAGAAGTGAGTTTAAGCATATTGTTGTCTCGTACCTTCTCACGAGACTATCATGAGTGCGCCTTCTTATAAGTACTTATTATTATGTAAGCTTTTGTAGATTCCTCTTTTACTTAGTCTTTAATTTTCAATACAAACCGGAATATCACCATACGTTTGTACGTACACATAATATAATAAATGGTAGCTATAAGCTGAAATTTTGTTTGGCACCAAACCAATTAATTGCTTCAAAGCAATTGAAAAATCATTAGCACGAACCTCCAACTATACAACTTTGCCACCAAAAAACAACCATCTTCCCTATTTTCCTTTACTTTTACCCTACTTCGTATAAGTTTAATGATCACATTAAATACTCGTGAGTATATAGAAGGTGTCAGAGGGTTTATGTTATCAAGAAGGTAGCAGAGCTATTAAGTAAACAATATCGTAACCGTGCAAATAATAATCACAAGCCGTGAGGATATTCGGAATATACTGAGACTGAATACTTATATTGACAACTGAAGAGCTATGAAGGAAATACTATCTATGTAGTGATGACTGTGTCATAATATATCCATGCCTTCATACCATCTTCAGTACTGGATAGCTTGGATAGCAAGATATCCAACATATCCTATATATATTTGCTTTAACCCTAACCCTGGGTTGCTGACATAAGAGCTGTTCTCCGCCTGATATGTTGAACGTTAAGCTTCTAATGGCGCAGCTGGCTGCTGGCGTGTTCCATAACCTGCAGTTGGTTCTAGGGTCATAACAGCTATGTATAAAAGCCGAAGATTTCGTTTAATGTATTTGAAATATTATAAAATTTATATAAACCGTCTTGACGGCTACGTAATGAAGTGTGAAAGTAGTTATTAGTATACAACTTTCTTTATCGAAACGTTTTCTAATCAGTAAGGATATTAAATTTTCTCTTAAAAACTGTAAATTGGATAATTCTTTAAATCAATTTAGTTGTCTTTACAAAAAAAATATCGAATAACACGAGTTGTCGATTTCTACGTTATCCAATTGGACGATCCGGAAGGTAAATACCTCCGGTGTTATATAAACTAGCAAATCTGAACCGTTTTGAACCCGCTCTCAAGCTAACAAGCCCGCGAATTTTCATGATACGCTATCGATGTTATAGGAGATAACATTGAAATAAAACCGGAATATCCCTTCCAAAGTATTTTACGATATGGAAATAAACTCTAAGTAGGCCGCCCCTAGCGTAACATTTAACTAAAATGACATGTTTCAATTAAATAGATGGGTTACGAATACATAACATAAAATTTACTTCTAATCATTTGAAATACCACGGTTCTCAGCGTTTCGGAGTTCAGATATAAGCTGGCTAAATATAACTACAGCCTTTACAATTTTTGGGTGGGCGTGTTGAAATTATTTCAATTTACATTACTAAACTTCATAAAATTCGTCATTTTACGGGTACTAAGTATAAACCTAACGAAACCTATATTAAACGAAAAACTCAAGATATACTGTACTAATTAGATATATTTTTTCCATTACCATTTTCTTCCATAGCTAATAACCTTTTGCATTTTTTAATTAACTAGCCTAATTTTACGTTCATGTGGCCTATATTTAATCCATATGCTAAGATAATTCTATAAACTGGTTTATTGCCTCAATTTATGTTTTGTACCCGTTTATTAGCCATGATTTCCAAGCTCTCTATTAACACGTTAACTTACCTAAAAACCCCATCTTTTATCAAAAATTTAAACGGTTTATAGGCCGAAATATCGAATAGGAGTAACAGGTATGGAACTCGTTTTACCCCAAATTTTGACTTTCCTCTATATGGTACCCTTCACCCTTGTAGCCTTTTTTATGGCGAGGACCTACACCTAAACGCTTTTTAGCTATTCGTTAACGCTTACAAAACGGCTTACGAATACTTCGATTTACCCCGTTCCTCAACGTTGAACGTCAAATACATTGCCGACATCTCTCCGATAACTTCATTTATAAGAGGACTTAGGTTTCAATGCGTACATAAATTATTCGAATTGCAAATTATGACACTGATAAATTAAAGGCGACATAGGGTACTGGAATTTCACTGTTCATTAGTAACTTGTTTGTAGTTATAACAATTTAACTTATTTTTCAACTGTGAACAAAAATTTCACGGGTCGTACGTTATAGAGTATATGTATTTCAAACGTATTAATTCGCGTATTCCGTAAAGATACATATTTATAGCCTGTAAGGTAAGAAATTATACACTCGTTAGTAAGGCTGGATAAAAATATAAGGAAATATATTTATGTATTGAATTACTTCCTCTACGTTTATAGGAAATGAAGGGTTTATCTTAAAAAAAACAGAAACAAATAGCAAAAAATAAAAAACCTAATGTGTGGAGCGATATTAGTTTTCTTAGATAACGTTGTGTATTTTCTATATTAATAGGGATATTTATAGGAGAAAAAAGATGGAATGTCAAAGTATGAGGTCAATAAAACTATTTATAGAGAAGGGAAGGCGACAATAACGCCTTCCTTGTGGTGCTAAATCGTTTTTCCGAAAAGCTTTTATGAGATACTACGACGTTTTCAGGCGCTTCGAAACGGTTATTTCGCTCCTGCTACCTTCTTCACTAACTAATACATTTTATTACCTTTTACACAAGG
>JASMMZ010000017.1:3154211-3228878 GCA_038502455.1 Anisogramma anomala | reverse complement strand
GGGGTAATATTTCAGGCTAGTGCCTGGCTAATTGTTACTTGGGATCTAACCCTGGTGGTTATTATTCTCTTATAACGCTTTGAAGCCGATTAGAAGTTTCACAGAAACACTCTCTCACACGTCATGTAAACAAGCCATACCCTCTTCCGTAGATCCGTAACGGTTCTTTAATAGGTGTTTATCCTTCTTTTTTCATCGAGGTTTATAGATAAAATCCGACCAATACGAGCGACAGCTTCGGCCTCAATCCTTTTCACAGTTTCCGTAATTTTACACTTTGAAATAGCTTCAAAACACTTGTATTTGTGCATAATAAAAGCTATTTCAGGTGTATTGTGAAGTTAAACTACATAAAGACTAGCTCAATATAGAATCGGGTTTAACGTATAATAATATGGAAAGGTCAATAGAAATGAACGTTTTTTTGAACGTTTATATATATTTACCCAGGTGATGTATAGGTTGTTAAGGTAATAATTCTCTAATTATATCTTTGGTGTGAATTCAATATACGATTGGATTCTTTATTACCTTAAATGTTAAAAGAACAGTGTTGAAGATATATTTTTCAAACCAAATAATATTTTTTAACATAAGATCATATGCTTCATTAGGTTTTAGCCAATTATCACAAAAAGATACCAATATTGAGGTCATTTACCACCCAAACTTTCACGTTAGTTTTGAAAATTTCATAAGTTTTATCTAATTCATAGCCAAAAGTTTTAAATATTCAACAATTATTAGTGGTAAGTTACACGAAAAGATTCATGAAGCTTAAGATCATTTAATACTTAACTTGTGAGAAGTTTGTCTCTCAATAGAAGTAAAAGTATTTATTTAATTAAGACTTGTCGACAATATCTATACATATACTTATATCCAGATACAACTTATAGTTTAGCATAAGAACATGCTACCTACAATGACCTATAAAAAGCCATAACCGTTTATTGCAAAGATAACGTCTCATTAAACCGGCTTAGCTATGACAACTTCCATGTTTTACGTATATAAACTCTGTTGTGAAGGTTGATATCTGAATGATTTATATAAAGTATCCTTTATTATGGCTCGTGAAGATAGAATGTTTATTTAAAGGTATGAATTAATAGGCATAAAAAGGTATTACGAAATTAGTAAACTAATTTACATTAAAGGTATGTTCAACCAAATATCTTTATTCTACTAACGAAACTAAGGCTTTATATTTCGTTTATAACGCTTACTTTTCTCACTTCAAAGTTCAAAACCAAACTCTTTTACTCGCTATAGCGTTAATGGAGAGAGTGAAAATCCTTTGATTCCAATTGAACGTTATGAATCCGTTCGCGCCAACAACTACGTTTACAGAAACTATAGCTATCGCGACGGCAATTATTACGATCTTCACGGCAATTGTCGTGATGATGGTTATTAAAAGGTTTATTAACAGCTTTTCGAATCTTATGAATACGATCGCAAGGATTGCAATCGCGTTTGCGAACACGATAACCACTTTTTTGGTTATTTATTATACTTTTTTCATTATTATACAAATTGGTACTTTCATATTGTGATTTATTTTGTTTTATCGCGAGTTATATTTCTTGTAGAAAACTTTGTTACTAGATTTGTAATATGTTTATTTAGGTTGAAGACTGCTTATTATGTTGTTTTTTCTTGATTGGATATATATGTATGTGGCAGATTTGTTCAGGGTTTGATAGTTAAATCTTTTGATAAATATTTAATTTGAACGAGGTTTCAATATTAATTATAACACTATATCTATTTTAATGACACCGATCGATATTATACATGTTAACGCGCATTGAAAGTTGGTTCAAATGTATTTACGAAGGCTGTACTTATAATTTATGAAATCTCACAACCAAAATAATAATTTGAGGATTCTTCTATATCGTAATCTTCATTGATTTGAAATATTTATATTAGTACCTTTATAATAGTTTTCTAGACTTTGAAGATTAATTTTATACGTTTTTCATTCCAAATCTTGTTATTATACAAATAAATAACGAGACCTTATATTAAGGTACCGAATATGGATTCGATTTATCCTATTACATTTTAATTTAACTCAATGACACTTTTGAATCGCGCTCAAAAATTCAATATTCGTCCAAAATAATATTCCGAATTACCGTAATAATACCTATATCCTGATCATAATAACACTTTTGGTTATATACGATTATCTCCTTTCTTTTGGAACGAAGAAAAGTATTAAATAATGAAAATTGAAAGCCGAGATAACCCAATTGCTACGAAAACGTTCGGGGTTATCCAGACTAGTCCGAGAGCTATGAAATGAGGGCCACGAAGGTAAGGAATGAAACTATGAAGACGGGGACAGAAAAAACAAGGCGCAAAAATATAAGGAAGATGACGATCGTTCCTCTTACGCGTAAAGGCCTTAAATTTTTTTTGTTATAATTATTGAATGTTTCTCTATTTTTTATCGTGAACTCGTATGAATAATATTAAAATTCTCGGTAATTTTCGTTTATCTTGATTATTTATTACTATTAGCGCCTAATCCATCGTTATTCCGATAAAATTCCATAATGGTACAATAATTGACGGGTATATAATAACTCGAAAAGGTAATTAATAAAGAATTCAAAATAAACAGAGCAATATTTATAAGGGTGATGCTTGTTCGTTTTACCTCGCGTATAGAGAGAAATTACTAGTAGGGAAAGTGCCAAAATAAGTAACACGCGTTTGTATATGGGGAATTGGAAAGGAGAGACTTGTTAACAGTAATGACAGCGGCGGCGAGACTGGCGTCAATGATGAGATTATAGGAGCGGCGACGAGAAATGATGGTAGCAGCGCTGGCGGCGGAGGCAGCTGTGACGAGAAGGTAAGATGATGGTGGCGGCGACGTGAATAACAGCGGAGACGGCGAGGACGAGGGGAAAAGGGGTCCAGTTATAATAACTGGTGATGGAAATGGTGATAAGGAAAAATGTTGACGATTACAGAGTTGAAGAGTAAAAGAAAGAACGAAGGTTGAGTAGTGCAGGAGAAGTTTATTAACTTTATTCTTACAGGGTAAAACTGGTAACCTTACTCTTTCTGTTTCGTCTTATTCAGACTCGTAAAAGGCAGTATCTGGTGCTTTTCAGTTCTTTTCCTTACAGCTACCAATTGTTGGTTCGTGTGAAGTGTGGCAACTAACGTTCAAACAATATAGTATTTGAACGATGGAAAAGGACGAAACTAAAACTAGAAACGAAGCTCAATAGAGCTGAGCATGTAATAACAGGATACATAGATAGGAAAGTGTCTGTGCCTCTTCTATTTCTATCCATATATGTATCCATCTATGAAAGTGTATAACAAGTTGATAATAAATAGTCGAGCCCGGCATTTTTTAAAAAAGCAGGTAATATACTGTGAAAATAGTGGGCGAGTAATAAGACTTCAGCCTACAACCCTAATACCACCGGAACCGGGTCGTACTCATTACCACTTGACTTGTAAGGGTAACAATGCAATAAAGAACCCCCATCGTAATAATGATCGTTAATAAACTTACGTACGAAAGTGAACTTAACGTATAGCACGTAAAGGGTATCTATTATCAGCCTAGGGAAGTAAACCCGGATACACCGTTTTAACGCTTCAGATACCAAAAATATCTTACGACATACTTTCGTAAGTCGCGTCTCGATGCGATATGCATTTTTCAATATTGCCGCCCAGCCTAATAAATATTTATATACTATAATTTGATGATATGATTATTACGTATTGTGTTATCATTTCGTAATAATGCATATAAAATGGTGTTGGGGGGCGTTACAAGTAAGGAGGTTTTCATCTATGGCAAGACGGTAAAATTTATTACCTTAAAAAAACCCGCATCTGCATTTTTAGGAAAGAGGAAGCCAAAGAGTGGGGGTGTGGGTTACGGTTTTAATAGCAGTAGTCAGCGAAAAAAGAAATTTAGAGATCGAAAATATAATTGAATTACTAGACCTAGAATTGGTACTAGCGGCGGAGAGGCGAATAAAGACTATTAAAACCTCGATTCAATGCCGTTATCACGCTAAACGACGCCTTTCATCGCTATTTTCCGTAGCATCCATTTGAAAAGATGGTATGATATAATATTCATCATGTAATCAATCTATAGGAAAATATGCAATAACTAATTGGAACTAGGTAATTAAGGTGTACGAATACGGAATAATTGATTGAAAGATTAAAATGAGGGTAAAAACAAGTCGCTAAAAAGGAAAAAGAAATTTCTTTTGAACCAAAAGAAATAAATCTTTTTATACTGACTCCTAAACACGTAATATCGACAATTACACCTCAATAATCACACCTATATAAAATTATTAACTTTTACATAAAACACGAAAACCTACACTAATATTGTTAATAAAATAACTAATTAAACTCTAAACCAAACTACGCTACTATCACTATCATAACAAATAATTTAAAAATTCAGGTATAATAGTATCACTGCTTAACAACTGGTTAAAAGCTTCAATAAATTACACTATTATTATTGAATTATAAAAACAAGGCTCCTTTCAAAATGACCTAAATAAATATTATGACATATCCCTATAATTAGTAAGCTATAATTTCACAAAGTACACTGTTGAGTAGTACACGATAAAGTATCACACTATAAGATATAATCTTCAAATACATTTCCTCCCTCTTAACTATATATCATCAATATTATCAATATGAATATACTGAATACTGTCTTCTTCATACGTTAACGTATAGAAACCTTACTAACACGAGGTATATTATTCCTTATACCGATATCGAAATGAAATACAAACCCCATTTTAAAAAAAGATATTGAAATTACTCCACTCGTACGCAAGAACCACCGTTACGCTCAGAAAGTTTCAATATACATACGCAGTAGAGAGGGTCCTCCGAAAATTTCTTGCGCCATTTGGAAAGAAAGCCTAATCTCAATTTTAAACCCCATAATGAAAATTTCCGATTGAGATTAAAATTACATCAATCAACGCACATCCATCAATACTCAGATAAAATGTTTATAATAACTTAAAGATATATATTGTATCTCTTTTTACGTTTACGAAATCCTTCTATTTATTCCATAACCACGAGCATTAAAAATGATGAACACAAAGTACGGGCTTCAAAGACGATGATAAGAATTGATAATAATATATTAATTTCAATTGCGTATACCCGCATCAATTCTTTGAATTCTCGATTTTAACAAATAATTACGCTTTGAAACCGTTTAAATTGGCGTCTCAGGATAAGAATTACTTCGATGATTCCTTTTTGACGTACGTGAAATATCTAAGAACCCTTGCATAAAGGGGAGGAAGATATGTACGACTTTGAGGAGGCCGATTAAAACGTATGAAAATCCTTAAATGAACTCGTTATAAAATAAAAATCATAGTAAAAGCCATATCTAAAAATAGTATCAAGACTAAACCCCCTGAGTCAGATTTTGGCCCGACGAAATAAAAGCTACGAAATCAAGCCCTATTACATCAACATATGCTAGTGCTTCGTTGGTAAATACAAAGAACCAATAAATCACATTTGCATTAGCCAACCCCTCTATTACAAGACTCTGTATACTCATTAAACTTCGTTACATAATACATTTTTGTGAGATTACATTACGTATATAGTAAACAGAATTAGAAATATTTATAAAAAATAGGAAGCCAAATCCAAGACACATTTTTCTCGTATTAAGTCGAAAACTTTCAACTTATATCAAAGACGCTCTTCATTAAAAAAGCCGACACTTATGTATCAGGAAAAACGATCATAAGGCTCAAATCCTTCATAGTGGATTTTAAAGTATTTAGAATCATACTATTTAAATCAAAAGAAGAAAAAACGTATATAAATGTAGCCTAAACTATTATAGTGACCTCAATTATAACTTTAAATAACGAGGTAGTTTCAACGTTAGAATTGGCTACGTTTATATCCCAAACTGAGTTCTAATATCTCCCTATCGCTTTTACCGACCTTCAATTCAAAACAGATTTATAAAACTAAAACAATCGACTGAATTGAAAATTTTAAACAAAATCTAGTTTCAACGCTGCATCAATTACATCGAATATAGAGATTCGAATGAATTATGATGTAAAAATAAAGGCCTGCTAATATTGATCGGTACTTAATAGGTTAAACACAGATAAACTAGGTAAAAAAAGAAGCTAATTTCCAGTTACTATTTGTAATTTCATAAGGTAGAAGAAACATTGTTGCGAAGTTCCCCAAGGCTACGTTTACTGTTCACACATAACTCAAAAAAAGATGTTTTAAGATCGTCTGTTTTTATAAATACTTGAAAGTGGCGATGGCATCGCTAGTACTATTGAAAGAAACAAAAAACTCCTTAATGTGCCAGTTTTGAAGAAAAATCGTTGAGATCAATCGCTTGAAAGTCTCAAGGTCGTTAAGTTAGCAAATGACTCAGTTAGTATTATTACGGCTACTACTATTTCGGGTCTTTTAAATATCAATTTAAAATGATATAAACGACAAATTGCACGACTTTCAACTATCAACACGAATTTTGACGGCAAACCTACAACCTAAATCTTTATGCTACTCTTTTACGCTTTACACCTTTCAAAATTCGTTATGATAACTTTAAAACACTGCGGAATTAACTCTATTACTGACCTCATTAGAAAAACATAAATTAAGGTTTACGGAACCACTTTCGATAAGTACTTCAACGACGAACTTTATATGCAAAAAGTTAATATATTCTTTATCACTGAGTACCTGACCAATTACGTTGGACACTTTATCCTCGACATTTACTACAACGATTAATACTTAAGCGTTAAAGCCATATTCTATTATATATAATTCTTTAAAGACTGGACCTTAACTATGTGAGAGAGAACTTATAAATCAGTGAAGTTAAAGTTAAGGTTCAAATCATGTAAAAGAGAGATCTCCCCATATTTAAAGGTAGGAAAAGAAGGTAATCTAGCGAAAATACTCTACGAATATACGACTGATGAAAACTTATAATGGTTATAAAAAGGAAATAGTAAAGATATCGTTAGCGACAGTATTTATCAACATCTTTAAACGCGTTTCCAAGGTCATACCCAAGCCTAGATAAATTTTTGAAACCCTTTGGAATAAGGCTTTGCAAGATCCAGTATTATTAGCCGTTATGAAATCATTGACCTATCTACTGTAACTCCTCAAATCCACTACCTAATTAGGCGAAAACCTCGATATACCCTTTAAAACCAAAAGAAGTATCACCAAACTCCTTGACAAGTTCCATTTCAGAAGTTAAATCACGAAAGAAGCGACTTCATGCGCTATCTTGTTATAGGTATGGCTACTATCTATTTTTCTTCAAATACAGCAAAAGGTAACTATCCTACCCACTAATAGTAATACCTTTCCCAGTACCGGTCAGGGAATTTATATCGTCCTTACGACCAGTATATTACTCTTCCTCTTCGAAATGTCCCTATTCTCAATACATATTACGTGGTAATAACTATATTTATTGAGATCTATGGAGAAATATAGAAGTATGACGGTAAGTATACCCTCCTCAACGTTAAGTTAAGCCCGTTTTTTAACATCTGTCGCTTGATGAGGGTTAAATTGCAAGGTCTTTACTTGTTGTTTCCCAATATCTTTACTGACTAAGTCGAAGATTACTACCTTCGGTACTTAACAATTTGTTTTTTTTCCCCAAATATCTACGACGATCTTGAAGGTTACTTTAGATAAGATATTAACTTGGCTTTATATTAGAAAAACTGGAATATAATCAAGTGGCCTTACGCATTAAATTTCTATAAAAAGTTGGAAAGGAAGACAGATCTCTTTAATTTGATACTTAATAGGTTACTACTTCGCAAATAAGCAATTTTAATATAGGAGTCGATGAGTTCATATTACGTTAACAATTACGGCAAGATGTTACGGACCAAAAAGATTTCAAATACGCCTTACTGTATTTTAACGCCATCTGGAAAGGTTTTTTTTAACCAGTTAAGGTCCTTATTTGTGACCTTGATGATACAGGTACCGAGTTCGATTGGTATGTACCCCCAAATTTCAGAGTTTGGCAACAACGGAAAAAAAAAACCCACGCGTACTATATAGACCGAAAGTACGATAAACCCAATGGGTAAGTTTAAGGGGGGGCCTAAAACTGGAGCTGTAGCTAACACATCACTTAGTTAGGAAGAATTTTAAACTAGCCAAGCAAGTTTACTTCAAACACCAAAAGATATTAGATCATCTTCAACCTTACATCAACTTTCTTGGCAAGTGTGCACGGACCCCATTGTTAAGAAGGGTATGGGGCCTACACTGTAAACCCTAATAGTGCCCACTTTCGAGAAAAAGTTTCAGGTCCAGCCGCTCTCAATCCCATCACTTCACATGCATCCTATTCCACCACAACATCATTAATCGGCTCTATCACCATTGAATCTTTTCCGGAGACCTCTTTTTGGCCATGAAGATCGTTTTAGGCCCGACGGACCGCCTGCGCAACAGTGCATCCAGAGAACAGCCCTTACAACCAACGATTTTATCCCTTGCTACTTGTGTCAATAAGGCCCTTCAGAGTTGAGCTGACATTGCAATTACAATGCAAGTTTGATATATTTTACGTTTTAAGGTCTTAACCAAAGACCCTATCAACGCTTGCACTTAATGGCTCTATTTATTTATTTATTTATTCTTCTTCAAGCCGTCGCTATCTTTACAAGCATCACGTTCGCTTAGCGGAGTCTTTAGATTTGGATTTATACTACATTACAAGTTTGATTCTTTTTGCGTTTTAAGGTCTTAAAGTAAGACCCTTTTTATAAGCGCTCGCACTTGACGGCTTTATTTATTTATTTATCTTTAAGCCGTCATCAGCT
The DNA here is from genome assembly GCA_038502455.1 of Anisogramma anomala. Lineage (NCBI taxonomy): Eukaryota > Fungi > Ascomycota > Sordariomycetes > Diaporthales > Gnomoniaceae > Anisogramma > Anisogramma anomala. The sequence continues at coordinate 3,219,960 of JASMMZ010000017.1, read as the reverse complement.
ACACCGGCATCCAGCTCGCTTCATAGGGCCTTCGACTATACCTTGGATGCCTTTCTTTAGCTGTCCACAAAAGACCCTCTCCGGTACACCACCCGTGTAGTGGTGTGCCCTTCTCACGATTCTTTTACACTTTTTGGGTTTGCGGTCCGTGGTAAAAAGGTAGCTCAGGTCGTGATTTTCTCACCGAGTTGTAAAGTATATTTTCCTCACCGCTACCGGATTTTAACCAAGATGTATTTGCTTTATAGGTCCTTCACTTTTTTGAAGACCGCCGTTATATCTTTGATACGAATAAGCGTCGAGCGGGGACTGAGATAGCCGTATAACACGGTTTGGCCAACGATATAGTTTTTACGCCCGTATATTACGGGTCTTTAAATTGTATAGTTACCTTAAGGCCTTAATTGGAAGGCTGGCGTAAGATTCTATCGATAGCTTTTCTTTTTGAATTTTTGTTTTTCCGTTCTTTTAATAAATGTTGTAACGTTGGACTTTTCTTCACAAGTTTATTTGATTAAAATACTTATTCGATACCCCTAGTGGTGACTGCCCTCCTTTACGTAGCATGTGAACAAAATTATACAAATATAGTCTATATTTGTAATATCTCTGAATTTGTGGCACGAAGTGTGGACTAATACGATTAATTATGAAAACTCAATGGCATTTTATACATACGTATAACACATTTTCCTAAAATTGGCCACAGGTATACAGGATTAAGTTTTCAACCTTATGCATTTATTTAGTTAAGGAAATAGCTTTCAATTGTTCATTCCACGGAGTGTACGGTACAATTTGGAAGCAATAGGAGTTTTCGAATAGGGTGGTTATTGTGGGTAGGAAAACTTGAGTTACGAGCCTTCCCACCAGTATTTGTATGTATTTCATATTAGCGAAGGTCACACTATACTAGCTATATAGTCGGTACTGCCTGGTGATAGTAAATCCGAAAAACAAAATTGTTAGATTTGTGGTAAATACTGTTACTAGTTATCACGCAACATAATTTCCGAATGTAAATCAAAGCAGAAGATGTATCATATGTAATTCCCCTCCAACTTTGATTAAAATTGAGTTTTACGCGTTGAAAACTTGAAACTAAGGGAAATTACAGATAAAGAAAAAGCTTTTAAATATCGATTAATATAAAGATATTGATATCGGCTTAAAAGAAATTTATTAACTCGCTGATAATGCCTTTTTTTCGTCTCCTAATAGGTGAAGACTTCTATAGCTGTTATAATAATGAAAATCCTGGCCCAACGTACTTATTTACCATTCGCGACCGTTACGCGGAGTAGTTCATTTAAGGTATTATACCAGATACTAGGGAAAAAACGGTACTTAATAGGAGCCTATTCGTAATACATCGCATTGTGAGGGGATACTAATATTGTTACGGAACTTAACTATATTAATACTGGTAAGGCTAAAGTTGAGTTACGCCTTGGTAAAGAGCTTTTTCTTATTGTGATCGGCGACTATCACTACCGTTGTTGATTTTATTTTTTTCTATGATTTGGAATTCCTTACCCCTTGTTTATTTCGATTTGAAGACATCAAAAACCTTGGTGTCGACATTGAAGTTTAGAGTGATAACATGGTTTAGGTTAAAAGCGATAAACAGTTTTCACTTAGCCTTAAATAGTGGTACCCTTAGTTTCACCTTTAAGGGCCAAAGGTAATCGTACTAATGCGGAAGAAGTTCTAACTTCGTTAATTACATCGTTGGTTTCATTACCAGGCGACTAATAGGCTTTGCAAGGTTTTAAAGTTGGCTAGTCACGAATATGTGTATGTATTCAAGCTGGGGGCAATGAAACGGCTATTCTATGATTACCAAATATATACCAGACCCCCCTAAGGTATAAATTCACGGTAAAACAGAATTATGGCTTAAACTTTGAAATTTTTGTTGATATGTTCCACCTGGGAAGCAAGCAATTATTTTTCGTTGATAACTTCACCACAATGATTTAAGATGTCAAATGCCTTAAAACTATTGTGGTGAAGGAAATATACAAGATATTATGTATTTGGTAGATTAATACGTCCTTAAGACTACTCGACATGTTTGTCCTCAAAGATGATACTAACTTTTTTATAATAACATGTTATACCAATGTTAAATTGAAGGGGTTTGAGTTTAAATAGGTTTTTGTTGAGGCTTATCAAGGTATTAGCAATATCTAAAAGGTTAACGTTTTCTTTACAAAAAGCTTACAATATTTTTGCTTTGAAAATCGAAGGTTTTACACTTTCAAAGGTACGGATCTAAATAACGCTCAAGTCTTTTAACGATATTTTATTTTTGATAGAACTTTATTAAATAGGCGGGTACTTAGATTTTAATTATATATTACAATTGAATCCTTATTGTAATAGAATACTTGGAACTATACCATAGCGTATAGTAAAGCTTTGAAAAAAATGAGAAAATAATTCGTACGGCGTTAAATCAAGAATCCCGTTCACATTGGGAACATAACAATGACAATAAACTCTTTATTCCAGCCTTTTTAGATTGAAGCTTTCATATGGCGAGAGCTGGGGAAAAAGAATGGATTTTATAAGATATTAAGTATCGTTAATCGAAATTTGGTAGTAAAAATCGATAACAACCTGGTCACTATCACAATGATATAAATCAAACTATTCAAAAAGCAAACTTACGTCTAATATATAAATTTATAACCAATACATTTAAGCCTAATAGATTAAGTAATATACCACTTTCGAAACGATCTTTAACAAGATAATGGAACTTCAATAACATGGAAGATTATTGAAGAGAGGAATACACACTAAAAAGGAAAACGGTAACAGGAATGAAAGATTTTGAAGGGAACATATAACGAGTAAGGTGTTTTAAAAATAAAGTATTGACTGAAACCCTACCTTTGAATGACGTGTTAAAGGCATTATTAATATATTAAGTAAACATGTGAATTAATACGACTGAGTAGAGATGAACGGTTTTTCAATATAAGGGGTTAATTAAGTTATTTCATTAATGTAATTTGATACCTGCGATAGTATATTAACCCTTTACACGTATTAGTCAAGGTAGATATTTTTTTATTTTTAATGTATTAAACTTCTTTCAAAATAAACCAAGTATAAAAACTTGAACATTTGCGTCATTTCTGTTTATTTGATGGGAACAAGACTCCTGTGTCGTGGGTAAGTAAAGTTATAATACCCTTTTACTCAAAGATACTGAGTTTGTAGGGATAAGACAACGTATCATCGAAACGTTGTGCGTTAAATAGTGTAAGCAGATTAAGATATTAACTAAAGGTATATAAATTTATGTCAATGCATTCCTAATCCGTAATTTTGATGTTAAGGCTAAACACACTAACAGCACTCAGATTATCCTGCGCCAAGAAATGTAAATTACAAGCCTAATCTATATTAATTAAGTTAACGAGGCAAAATTATAACGATATCTGAATCAAAGGGCCCGTACAGCTTATATTATTATGCTATTCTAACTGGAAGTCATGTATGACCTGTATATTGCGGTACTGGTTCATGATCTTTTGGATGAGGATTTTGATGGGTTAAGCAAAAGATGATAGTGTAAAATAGACGTTTTATAAAAGGGTGTCAATATAGCTTCGGTAAACCTAACAACAACCAAATGAATAATTTTACGCATAATCGTTCTGTTAAATCTGCTCACTTTATATATTAATAGTAGATTTTTCAAATATTTCTTCAAGAAAAAAGGACTGATAGGTGGTTTATAATGACTAGAAACCTCACATATTGGATATTCGTTCAATTTTTGCTTATATTATAAAACGTTTTAACTTTCAAAGTTGATGGTATGATGAAAGGCTTTCATATCGTTACAGTAACTAACGGTTCGTTCATAATTATTACCACATAGTTGGAATTGCCTTTAGTACCTGTGGGTATGTGCACAAATTCTCGAAGCCTTTATAAATACCTATTAATACTAAATATAACCAATTGGAAACGTTTAATAATAGAAGTACTGATGGAAATCAATAATTTTTAGTGAATTAACAACGAAGACAACCCCGTCAACGTTATAAGTAATGCTATGTTGAATAGCATCCTAAAACTATTTGTGGATAGTAATATGTTAACCGCACGAATCGAAGGTTACGTTGATCACTCGATACGTAACGTAAAAGAATAAGGATACCCTGACAAACTCGAAAATTACGAGGGTAATGGCGGTAACGGTGGAAATGATAATAGGAAAAATTACTAGTAAAATTTACGTAATGAATGGAATGAGTAATGCGCATAGGGCTGTGGCAAAAAACCTATGTACAGAAGTTGAAGAACGGAGGGTTCGGAAATGTAAAACAAAGGGCCGTAATTAGTATTAGTTTGAGTAAAATTGATAGGAATTGACAGGGGTCTGTCTTGAAAAATGAAGAGGGGTTTTAAGGGTAGCTACCAGTTGATAGCCGATCACTTTGGTATGCAGGMATAAAACAAAAAACCGCCGGTATTGGAAAAATAGTCAAATACAGTACATTCAAAGCAATTATACTTTCCGTTAATGAATTGCATTAATTTGAAATAGAATGAAGATTGTGAGATTAACAGCGATTTTAATGTAGTAGGCATTAACTTTAACATGGGGCACAGACCAAAGTATTTGATCATAAAAATTAGCATATAGACCGGCTAGCGGTCTGCCACACTCAGAACTTGAAACTCATCAACCAATTTCAATTCAACACCAGTTCCTTCGACTACAGTGATTTGAATCGACTATGTTACAACGACAAAAGCCTACCAATAAACACCAAAGTAAAATTTTGGTTCACCATTCCAAAATCAAGGTGAATCTGGCCTTACATAAAAAGGCTGGCACGAATTGTTTCATACAACCAAGCCCCGGGTCCTAACACACATCATAAAAAAAGGGTTTTTTTACAGCTGCTGAAACTCACCTTAATTATAAAAATAAGACTCTGCCTAACTACATGCTAACAAAATCGATTTTGGAACAGTAGTTATCTCATTTTAGCAAGTAAATGTAAGTTAACTGCACTGATTGCAAGTTTAATGTATTTTTTTGTTAGTTAAGTGGATTAACTATAAAGTTAATTACAGTATTTACACAATTCGGACTCGGGTATAGTCTATGCGATTGTCGATACAAATAAGTATGCAAATCGGCTAGCTGTTTACAAAACTTAAAACAATACATCTACCACTTAAACCCGCGATAATACTGTTATTTAGACTACGATTCGAATTGAAAATGTTGCAACGTCTAAAGGCCAATCTCTGGAATGTTTTATCAATACTAATCAATATTTATTAAACTAAGAACAGATGTGATAATCAGCACGTAAAACTACGTTCCGGTTACGATTAGGTTAAGGCTATGTTAGATAAAATATTATTACGAAGGTTCTCAAATACTACATCAGTTCCCACCGACAGTAAATAAAAACGATTTTTGGATTATATCAGTCCACGATGGCAATACGGAGTCACCGTCGATATAGCTACTAAAAAACACCAAAGATTACTTATCGAACCATTTTAAAATCTGTAAGATTAACCGAATTAAAGACATAATAATCGTTAAATTGATAAAAACCTAGGTAAAATTCTACAAGGTACTGCTAATGCAAAAAATAAAAAAAAACTAATTTATATAGCTTTCAGCCAAAAATCACAACAAACAACCTTCGACCCTACTTACTACACCAATTTTTATCCTCGACTACCAAATTTTCCCTCAACAATACTCTATTCCCCATCCCCATTCACCTTGAAATCTTCAATTATTAAAACTGTTACTTCAAGCAAAAACGTTCAAAAACCGTCAATTCCTATAGAAATAGCCACTTTATGTAACTCTACACCAAATCACTAAATACTCACGCTGCCAAATCACCTCAACCATCAAATAATTACTTCATCTATATTAACATCGACTTGTTTGTTGAAAGGTTTAAATAAGACATTAAAAACAAATAATGGAAATAAAAAACCTTGCGACTGTTTTTCTTAAAATCTACAATGAATATCTCTTAGAAAACGATGTTGCTAAACACTCGAATAAAAAAATGTCTAGCCAACTTCGTTAACTACAACATTCTAAATAAATAAAAGAGTGAATATTTAAACCATAATTCTCATTCTTTCCAAAACCTTGCTATATTTCTCAGCAACTTAATTATTAATACGTGAAATAACAGTAAAAAAAGTGTCATATTAAATTTCAACATTAAGGTAAGCTTCCAAAAGATATATATACCTAAGAAAATCATGGTCCGTCTAGCAAGGAGTTTTTACAAAATAGCCCAAGTTAAAGATTACCCTCAAAATCCTGGACCTCAAAATTCACGAATAAAGGTAAATAGAGTTAACGAATATTAACGCCTCTATGCACATGCTAAGGAATCAAACTATTTTCACCTATCAAAGTAAGTTTTAAAACCTTCCGCTAAAAATAATTATTCAAACGTCGACAACAGAAAAACTTATGAATTCACCCGGTAAACCAATACCTCTCCGCAATAATATCACGTACACGGTTTGTGAGTGTAAACCACGTAAAGAAATATCTGCCAAAACATCAATAAAAATCGATGTCAACGCGATCTATCACTCAATTAAAAATCGTCGAATCCCTTAACACTTTCCTAACAATCGTTGAACTCCTCCAACCTCTTAAAGCTTCCCATAAAATCGTTGAGGATTTCCCTAAATTATTTGAATACTTGGAAACAAGGTTCAATACAGAAAATACGCCTATACACATAAACTTACTATAAGTCCTATTACAGGACATTACCCCTTGAAGTAGGCAACTAGATATTACCCCCACTATCGTAACTAGAAGGCTTTGAAGCTCAAATTAATGATGGTGAATACCATCGATTACTAGAATATATATTTTCCAATCAAATCAAAACGGTCAACATTAATTTTCAACCACTTAAGGTTTTCTTCACAATGAAAATAACCCCAAAAGTATAAGAAAAAGCCATTCCATACTTTTAACACAAAAATTGTAGAATTCGTTAAAATATTTACAAGTTATTGGAGATTTCTCGTATAGGTATATACTCGCTATCTCTTGAAATCCTTATAAATAGCGTCAAGGCTTACTAGCTGATCATTTGAACGAGATTCAAAAACTTGAGGGATGAAATATAATGATATGAAGAGCCATTTCAAATGCGACGTCCACCTTACTTCATACTATACGGACTAGACTATGACGAGGTGAGCGACTATAATAACGAAAAAAAAAAAAAAGGTAAACATTAATAAATATCCTCAAAAAAGTACTTAGCAAGTTAATATTAAGCTGATAACAAATAGAAAAAGATTATATTAACGAAGCCAAACATTGCAAACAGGTACAAACAATTATTAAGGGTGTTAGAAAGTTCAAATGCGCAATATAACGCTTTGATACCACCTTTAACAAATTGTTTAACTAGTTGAGATCCTCTCTTACAACTGTAATTATCCGTAAGACAAACCTTATTAGTATATACACTTAAACTAACAACTTCCATGACTAGGATAACGAAAACCGCGCGATATCACACTATATTAATCTTAAGTATGAAAGGTATTCGCGCTCAAAATATAATGCAAAGCCCTTAGATGAGACGTCAAACTGGGGACATAAACGTGAAAAAAACTCAATCTACCATGTGAACTGCAAAAACTATCGTCTTAATAGTGGCAAAAGGTATTAGATTTGTTGTAAGTCCGGTTATTAGTTACCTGGCCACCTTACAATTTAGTAACTCAAAAAAACAAATGATTTATTACCCCTAATACTATACTACTTCCGGAAAAATCTTTATATACCACATCGTAGACTGTAATATTAAAAATACAGTCAGCTATAACGATACGAAAAATCAAGTCATGTGGAATCAAAATACTTCTCTTGGATCAGCCTAGTAAATAACCGCCAGCGCATTGTTATATGTCTTAAATAGCGGAAACCCCTACATCTACCCAGGAAACTAAGTACATAACCCTTGAAACAGCATTAAAATTTATAATTGTTACGTAAACAACACATTTCACAGTATAATAACAGATATAAAGGCTGTAAAGTACTCAACTAAAAGCTATTCGAAAAATCTAGTACTAAGACGTGGAAGCACTATAATTATAGAGATTAATTGTCAAGATACTATAGAAGATAAAGTTAGCTTCGGTCCAAGAAAACAGCTATCATTACTAAGATCAATGATTATACAAACAGTTTTAGGATCAATTATCTTTGAAATCTTGAATTACACTATCTATTTGCTCTTTTTCTCGAAAAGTGAGGATTCCCGATGTAAACATCAACATCAATGTTAACGAATCGATTAAAAAAGTCTGGAGATTCCTTTTAAATTGTTAGTAAATACATCTTTTATTCCACCTTAAAAGCTTATCAGAAATAGTGTTAAAACTGACGGAGTTATAGATGTGTTAATTACGCCTTATTATCAGTTATTTAGCCGTCAACAAGCGATACAAAATCTTTAAGTTCCTTAGGCATAGAATGTAGAAAATATGAATTCAAAGACTTTTCAAGAAAATAAATGATTCAACCATTATTGTTGTACGTATAACCATACCCTCTCAAAATTTGAATAGATACTCAAAAAAAACTCTTATATTTTAAAATAGTGATTAACGTGTTTTATCTCGATTATATAACTATTCTTTACTTTATTAATTCTGCAACCTCTTTCTATAGCACCAAATTCCTTCAATTCTTATTGACAATAGATATATAAAAAAACATTTAAAATTATGTACCGTAATTCGTACTTAGAACCATTAAATATTATAGTTCAATATATGATTACTTACTTTACGACGTAAGAGGTATAGGTAAATACCGAGATAATTAAGATTCAGTATAAATAGATAACTTTTGAAACCCATTGGACTGTTAGGAACTTTGAAAGGGAATTTATATTAATTAGTACGGCGTATAATATTCTTTTTTTTTTTCATTTTAGGTTTTACGGATCATGTGGTAAACCTCGAGATACTGGTAAAGAGCATTAATAATATTGTAAGTTTCAACCCTAAAATCTAATATTGATTGTTTTGAAAATATATTCTCGTGTAACAATTAAATTTCCCACATCAATGAATACCTTAATCAAGGCCTTTCAAGTATAATAAGATGTTTTAAAAACAACGGAATAAATCAACGCGGTGTCTAGTGAAGAATGACCTCTTTCTCAGAAGTGGCCTTACAACAATCTATATATTATTGATGTCATTATAGAGCTAAGTCCCCGTGTAACGTAAACCAGGCAAATGTTATAACCCATTAAAGATTTTAAGCATCCCAAACTATAAAAGAGTGTTAAAACGACTAACGATTTTACTACGTTTCGCATAAATCATGTTAAATCCTATATAATAGCAATTAATATTGAAAATGAAGATAATGATAACAATTTGAAAATTAACTGAATGAACTAATATAATAACTTGACTCAACCCTCTCCAGGTAATTAACAAACGCAAAAAACGTTGAGATCGAAACCGATAACTAAAATTCGAAAACATTAACAATAAGTAATATGTACTGGGCCGAATCTATAATATATTGAATGTAAAGAAAGAATAATTTATAATGAATTATTAAGTTTTTTGTAAACAAGAACCAAGACTTAAGGGAATACTTGAAAGAAAGCTATAACGTTAAGATTAGTAAACTTCGTTTTGGAAAAGTCGTAAAATATTTACCAAAACTTGCATTCAATCTTTATGCCTACAATAGCAGTACTTTCAAATCGAGGATTATACATGAGGTTAAAGGAAAAACCACGGGGAAACCGTACGAGATGTTACTACTAATTGGTGGGGAATATAGTAATAAAAATGAAACTTATATTCTCACTTAATTACAAACAATTTATAAGACAAAAAAAAAATAAGTGGTTTCAATAAAGAGAAATTGACTCTCACTAAATAATAGGAATATCATTCTTTATAGTAGAAATATTACCTAAAAGTATACGCATTTGAAGAAAAATTCATCAAATTTCGTTTCATTAAAACTATTTCAAAAGCTTAATAATAAGTACGTTTCGGGTATGGTTATAAAATATATTGATCTATTTTACCCATGACCAGAAATCAAAGATCATTAGTTTATAATTTATTCGTCGCACTTSAACCTAATGTTTTGCGTAAAATATTTAATCTTCAAAACGTATTTACGAATTACGAAAAATTAACATTTAGAGTTATTGGGTATATGAATTAACAATACTTCTTTCCTTAACATTTCTGGATTTGAAATACCGAAATAATAAGCCATCACATATTAAGACTTCCAAAATTACACGATTTTCACGATTTGTGCACAAGGCAAAGATGTTAATTTTCGTGGATCGTCAATCCGCAAACATGGTATAGAACATACCAATTTTTACCTTAAACTCTGCGTAAATCTTTGAAACAATTACTTATCCTTAATTACTAATATTTATTTATTTACTGATCAAAACTATTTCAACAAATACGCTCGTATTAGTTATATCGCGACCTTATACCAACTCGAGTATGCATATATTATATTCATTCCGGGCTAAATTCAAAACCTAAGGGATAATAGTGATAGTCCATTAAACAAAATGTTGAACTGGCAAAATGAAAATTCGGACCGCGGGATGCATATGGTTCCGATAGACCTATCGCAGTCAAAGTTCATAATTTGTACAAATAACTCCTTTGTAAATGTGAAACACTTTTTGTTATAAATCGGATTCCTTATAACTATTATTAATGAGGATTAATATCGGGAATATAAGTTTAATATCACCGGGAAAATGATGTATTAAACTTGCGTCAAATAAAAGAGTATTATACAAAACGTACTAGTTGTTGAGGTTTATAGTATCATCACTGGATGGAAAATTGGTAATGCGATTTAACAAAAACTCAATAGGATTCTTTACCAAATAGTTAAAGATTCTATCTGGTACGGGTTATAATTCTAATCAACTCACGAATCCTGTTCGAATTTTCTTCTAAATGAGGGATGATCAGTGAAAAAACGCCTTATAACAGATGAAATAATATTTCCTTAACGTTAAAATAACAAGAGAATCGGTAACTATATTTAAATCGATCACAAAGATAATTATGACATCACTTCAATAAAATCGATATGGAATAAGGTGTTACAAAGGTTTTGCACAGTTATAATTCAATTATATGTATTGAAATCTACGTTAACCAACTACCTAGTAAGGCCAAGATATTAGGACACAGGCAGGGAAAGAATTAGGGGTACTGTGACAAACGAGAAGACTGAGACGGAATTCAACTAACTAATTGATTCATTGGTACGGTTAATTGTGAGTTTTCTATAAGTAAATGGTAAAAGGTTATTTAAGTATGTTGATCAAGACGGAAAAAAGAGACGCAGGATAAAGGAAGGTAATTAATGTCGATTTTGGTGCGGAACTAATAAGTGTTTGGCCGGTTAATGAAGAGTTACTTCAAAGGTTGCTGGAAAAGAATGACTGAATACACCGCCATATACTCAAGAAACGAAAAAGCCATTAGTATTGTAATAGTATTGATTTCAGTATAATTAGTTATCATAAGTTGAATATATTAACCAAAAGTTTAGTACATTTTTTTTCTTTGTTAACTATATTGACTGTAAAGTTTAGTACAATATGTATCCAATTACAACTAGAACACAAGCCACTTAATAAACCTTATAACCTAGTGTGTAGACCAGCTCGCGATCTAATAAACATAGAAAAATACATCAACTCCTTGACTAAATAATACTACTGTTATTTTGACCACAATTGCAATGGAGGATATCAAAATGTCCAAACAACAATCTTTTCCAAGGCCTCTAAACAATTGATATGATATACGCTTACCGAAATTAATATACTAACAAGCTAGTAATGAATTTTTGGAATAAACGCCTGAATCCCCACGTATTATCTATAAAACATTTTATATTATATATAACCCGTGGAAACTAACTTTAATAAGTATATGGAATGAAACAACTTCTGAAAAAAAACCCTTTGAGACAGGCATATGCCTTAACGACAGAATAAAAAATACAACATATCGACTCAAATACGTTATTTATCTTAAGTTGAGTAGCAATACCATGTTTACAATAGTAACACAATACAAACTTAATAAATGTTATAAATATGAAATATTATTAACTACAATTTTAACTTCCGGGTGGTACTCTATCATAATTACATGGATTAAGAAACCAAATACTAGCGTTCTAAAGTTTGGCGACCTCATTGCCGTTATAATAACTTACCTATCACCTGTAGCCTAGATTACAAACACGACTGCCATGCACGCATAGGCAAGTACTTTCAATTCATGATACGCTGCCGCCTTATATATGGACGTAAAAACCGCTATATCACAAGCTAAAATTTCTAAATAGTAAACCCCTAAATTTGACCAATTTTTCTACTTCATAAAAACAGCTGACACAATAAACCTACGCGACGCTGTGATCTTTGAACATAAAACTGTTCTTATAAAAGTGTAATAAGTATATACCTGTTTATAAAAAACAAACTCGACCGGGCCGCTAAATTCTCGAAGGTTTATAAAACAATCATCTGACAAACAAATACCTTTCTACTTCGACTCCATTCACGTGAAGTACATAGGTACTTTGTTCTCACCAATCTCGAATAAAATTAAACTTTACAAAAGAAATTATATGGATTTTCAACCGATAACCAAATTATAAACGACCATTTGAATAATATATAACCGTTCGACAACAGCATCCCATAAAATATCGATATTTCCAACAACAAGATCCGTCGCAATACCACCAACATCTAAAATACATTGATTGAACCCGATAATATTATTCAAGGGTTCAGAGAATCTATAACAAAGATCATGCAAAAATTTTATAATAAGTATTTACAAATGCAGATTTTCCTATAAAAATGATGACATTAAAAAGTGTTAATAATACTAAATATATGTAACCAGAAGTTATCGTAACTCAGGCTGTAAAAACCAATCATTTGAATTTCGATACGCTCGAAAAATTGAAAACGCATCGTAACTTGCAAACTATATTCGTCGCTCATCACACGAGGCCAAATTGATGACTAACACGGTAGGGGAATGTCTAGGCGATCAACTTCAAACCTTATAACCTCTTTTACCTATGACATCAAATCCGCCCTAAAAATGATGTTGTTGCGTTAATGTGAAGCGACTGAGCTAGAGATATCGCTTATGAGGGTTGGATAATGTCTATAATCCTCTATGAAGAGAGAGAAAGAAAACTATATCTAGGAGCTGTTACAGGCTCCATAAAAGCGGATGAACCGGTTACGTGACATGGCTACATCATAGTATTATGAGAGTATAGTAACCGCTGGGGTTTGATCCCTGGTGACTACTTGCCTTAGCACCAGCCTATGATATTACTCTGGGCGTACTCTTATTCCCCTCCCCCTTTATATATATTTATATATATATATTCTCATATATAATCCCTCTAGCTCTCTTAACTAATTTTCATTAAGCCCTCTACTCTTATATTTTGATTCACGAGTGTTAAATTACCTAACTTTATCATTATCCATTTCAGTTACAATGGGATAACACTTATGTTAACATGAGAAAAGCTGCCACTTCCTATTTTAACTAATATAGGTTAAATCGCCTACTATTTTTACTTAACGTAAGTGAGTTAACTGGCTTCCTATTGAAAAAACGTTAAATAACCATTTCCAATAACTTGATAACTAATGAAGAATAAAATGAAATCAAGTGTACCGGCGGGTTAGGCGGTAATTCCCGTCGTTATTTTCCGCCAAGTTATAACGGGATTCCAAAGTATAGAAAGTCTCTAGATCTAAAAAGTTTTAAACTCACATTTAAGTTATACGAATATAACTTGCTTATTGAATTCCAACCTATTGTTCGGGGAGATACTAATGTAAAAGCGGCTTATTTTACATTTGTCCCGGGTTTAAAGGATATTTTTAACTTAAAATTTAGGTTTTATTTGGCTATTACCGCCGATAATATCAATAATAGGCAGTTAATAGTTGCTGATTTTCTGAATATCACGCTGGTAGATAGCGGCTTGTATAAGTAAGTCGACGTAAAGTTCAAGTGATTTTTTACTCAGTAAATTAAGTTCTAGCATATGGGAATTCAGGTCATGTATAGTACGATATTTACTGTAAATTTAGCCCAATTGCATTCAAAATTCTATCGATTATGAAGTTGTGAAATGAATTCAAACGTTATCGCCGACCCGAAACAGCTTCAACGGGAAACGCTATTTATGAGAGCCTTCTTTTATACGTTATTGCATAGACATTATTATGGTTATTACGATTTTCGTATCGTCTAGGATATGTTGAATGAAGGTTTGGTCTGTTACGTATGATTTAATGGTTAGGATTAAACAACGATACATAGGTTGGAGTGGGTTGAATGAACAGCTGTATATTGTAAAAAATGCATCAATAATAAGAGTTATTGTAATTTTTTGCTATTTAATAGTAACAATTCACCCGATCATCAGCGATTATAATCGAACGAGATATAAATTACGAAATTAACGAAGGTTTATTAGGACCGTTGAATTACCGCATTCGGTCATACCATTCGTTTTAGGTTGAAATCCCGTAGTTAACTGTTGCATTTCCTTAGTCAAATCATAAAGACATTCCCAAATTACACTGGTTGAATCAGAACTAAGATTTTTGATAATAACGTAAAAACATCCTTAAAATCGCCAATAAAATTTAAAAATCATAAGGTTCAATATTTATAATATTGAACGCTTTTAAAGTAACAACTTAACCTTAAAGATCCGTAATAATTAAAAGGTAAAGAAGGTTATTAAGTCCTCTACAGAGAAAGTTAACTTTAATATCGACGAGAAACTCGTTTTCAAGTTTTTAGCGATTGGTAAATGTTAAAAAGTCCTTTTAAACAGTGTCGCCAATAAATCAATGGATTATAAGTATCGTCATTCTGATATAAACATCTTACCATATATTGTACCTCTTAATAAAAATATATTTACAAGATAATGGCGATATTACGTTTGCGACTCGTGTAGTTAGTAAAACCTCAATAATAATAGTTTTAATCAATACAGTAGTAAAGAATAGTAAAAAAAACAAAACGAGCGTTAAGAAATCGTAATATATTATCGCTGTTTACCCAATACGTAAGTTAAGTATAGTAATAAAGTCCTAAACATAGCTATTATATCTTCGGGAAAGGAATTAAAAGCCTTTTGTCGTATTTTAAACTAAATAATTAAACGTATTAGATATATAATAGATTGCTTAATATTTGACGAATGTAATAAGATTGGAAACTTTGTAGTTATGAAGATGTTTATCTACTACAATTTCACTCTTAAGTTTTCTTTACCATACACCATACATGAAAATGGCATTTTCAAATGCTTTTGCAAAGTGATTTTGGAAAAGATAAAGAGTTGAATTGTTATCGGAAAATTGTTATAACCCTTGTGGCCTTACTTGTTTCAAATATCCTTTATCATAGTTAACTTCTCGGTTAATAACTGGAGAGAAATATGAACATACCACGCCTTATAAGAGTCATTACGATAAAGTAAAAGACATACGTGTTACAAACCTAAGTTTAGGTCGACCTTTACTTCCGGCTTTACTGTTATCTTTCACATACCGTTTGATAAAACGAGTAAAGGGTTAAAAGATTAATTTAATTGGATAAAGTGTAATCCTTCCTTTATAGATGTTTTATAATATTACCAAGCCCTGGTACATATTTAAGGTGTATTTACCAGACTGGCCAAAGAGCTCAACAAGAGAGATCGCTACCACTTTTAGCCGAACGGTTTTTTTTTCAAAAAAAGTATTACCAGTTGACATAGGGAAATTATAAGTGAAAAAGATATCAAATATATCCAAGTTAGTATCCCTTATGACTCTATAACGGTAGCTCCAAACTTCAATCTAAAAAGAAGTATTAGTTAAATAGTACAGAAAATAGTAAACAACGTACCCTTAAATATGCCAGTAAATATTGTTTTTAATGAGGACATGGTCCAGTTTGTGCTTCTAGTTAATAAATTAGGGAAACATTTTATTATGAAGGAAACTTTGGAAATCTCAGATACAAAATACTAGAAAAAGATCCTCTACAGTAAAATACAGAGTCTGCAATCTGTTAAATTCTTTAAGGCTATTGAGAGGGACATTATACGTAACAAACTGATGAAAAAAGAAATAACCAAGGTTTTGACTAATTTTAAAGATTCGGGTAAAAGGTAGAAAGTTAGAATAGTAATTCAAGTATTTAAACTAAGGTATAATGTTCACTATATTAAAACCTTCACTACTATCGCAAGGTTATACATGTGGAGAATCTTTACTAAATTTGCTGTTTCCTATAGATAGGATATCAACTTAATCGCAATCTACTCGGCTTTCTTGAACGGAAAACTTGAAAAACGGGTATTAATGGAGATCCTGAATACAATTAGAAACTTTTTTTGGAACTATTTAGATTAAAATTATATATATTTTAATCCTACAGTCAGTCAAGACTTTCTTCAAATTAATTTCCTTTACAGGATTAAGAAAGCTTGAAATTAATGGTTGAAGAAGTCAGAGGAAATATTCAATTTACTTAAACTCAAAAGGTTAATCTATAATCGCGCGGTATATATTAACAACCGCCGTTCACTTATCATATTTCCATACGTTAATAGAGTTTTAATAGGAGGCCCTTACCCAAATGTTATGAAGAACTTTATAATATATATTAGATATAAATTGAATTAAAAGGAACTGGAATGAAAAAAACACATCCAAATGATGTTTATTATAAGGAATAAAAACGTACATACAATCATTTGGGCACAAGATACGTATATCCAAAGGAAAATAGATTTAAAAATAGAGGAATTAAGCCAATATCCGGCCTACATCCTTATTAAAACTGGATCCCTCTTCTATGCAATTCTACATGAAGAGTAAGCTCATATCTTACCAATTAAAAAGTGTCAGTTTGGTGTAGTGACTTCTAGCTATGTAATGTATCAAACTAGGCTGGAAATCGCCTTCCTTATGTAATTATCTTTACGGTTGTGCCATCATCTTTTATATAAAAACATCACATTTGTCAGTGACACCTTTAGATACTTTAAAAAGTATAAAAACCATAAACGATAAGTAGACAGTAAAGAACTTTTAATAAGTACATATTAAAATGTTACAGACTATAGCTAAAATTACTATGAAGATATACGAAGACTTTAAATTAACGGCTGATGAGATTTCGACTGGAAGGGCTAGAAGGCCACTATAAGTTTTAATTATAGATATAAAAATAAAATTTTTAACAACACGGCCAACTTGTTATTTAAAAGCGGATCCAAAGTGTTCCTCTCTTCTATATATACTTAAAGTGTGGCAGTAAAAAGGGTCACTTAAAATACTCTTTAGATAACGAACATATTTACAGAATTTCATATTCGTATTACCATTAATATATCCTGTAATAATGAAGGAGCTATTAAGTTACCTAGGAACCCATAATATCACTAACGCAGTTAACACATACCCCTTGAGAAACACTTTATAAGGGATGAAGTGAAGCGAGATACAATACAAATTAAGTGGGTTACTACTAATAAACAACTGGCGAATAGGTTAACAAAGGCACTTCCAAGGGTTAAATACGAAACAATAATATGACAACTTAACTTAGTTAAACAGGGTTCAGATTAAATTGATTTTTTTGTTGAGTTTTGTGTCCCAAGTTACGTTATATTATTACAGGTATTAAATGGTAGATTTGTTTTGGTACAAACTTATACTATTTAAAAAAGAGACACAGGAATGGTTATAGGTTTCAACTGGACTCTACAGGTCTTCTTGCTTTTTTTTAATCCACGTTTTTTTCTTTTCTCCGTACTGCAATTCCTTTAATTTACGCTTTCATCTTTGTTTTTTCGTTTTAATTTTTTAGTAGAATTTACTTCTTGAGGGGGTTTGTTGAAATATACAATTGGTATAGTCACACGGCATAAACATCACAGCAGGGCCAACAAAGCCAATAAGGACTGGGTACAGACTTTATGTAACTAAACCCCTCAATACTAAAGGATAAAGAATTCACCAGAGTTTAAGATATCACCACCAACACCAGTGTTTAACTAGTACGAGTACAAATATGAACTATGATGGAGGATGAACACGGAGATACTGCATGGGCAAGAATTTACAATCACAGAGGAACTAATATTACTAGTATACACTAGTATTAACTAGTAAAGGAATATCGATCCTAATCGGGATCATTATGGGGATGTGCTTGAACATAGATCAAGTGCTTTATGGAGATTCTTGAATACTTTAATTTATAAGCCTACACTATATCTTCTTGTTTAGTGCCCTCAATAAGAGGTAATTTATGAGGTAGGGTAATAAATATTCGATACCAAATAGCAATGACAGGGTTTACAAACCATTACTACAACACACCTTGAGACTCCCCCTATCTCAAGTATATTATATAATCCTTATATTGAACCCCATCAAGCTCTACGCGAAGGATCATTTGTATAGGTAAGTGACATTTTATTTTTCCGGATATTGAACTCCTTGAAAATTAACGCTGCACAACTCGAAAACAACCATCGAAAAACTAAATGATAAACGATTATTAACAATCTTATTCCACTAGCACATAAATTGGACCTTTAATATACCACTAATTTCCGCAATACAATCGACCTTATCAAACTGTTTAAAATACAATATGTACAGTCGGTACTACGCAATGGTGACAGTTAGTATTGGGTATGGCTCAAAATCATAGATAAAAAATACTCCGGAGATAAGGATCTCCGCCGTAGCACTAGTAAGATCACTAGGAAGAGGACTAGGGACTGGGTTACTAAGGTATATGAGGATCGAGATGGAGATGACAACTGTATACAAGTATTTACTAGTACAGGGTACTAGCACATACTAATACAATATATTGAAGTTGCTGATCGAAATCTCCATGATGATTCTTTTGCTGGTATATCAATAGGTTATCTATGTAGATTATAGGTAGTACTTGATCTATAAGACTTTGCAGTATCTTCTTATATAGCAACTTCAACACATGTAAAATATAAATATGGCTAATATTTTGTTTCTACTTAAATTATATATTTTATTAGAAATATAGACCAAATATGTGTTCTTTTTCCGTATTTTCTCATATATTGAACGGTAGCCAATCAGTATCCTTAGAATATCGTTGATTCTATTTTCCAATACCAGGCACTTTTTACGGAAGTACTAGTAATAATTATTCAAGAAAAAAACTAGATGATCGTTTAGTTAAATCGTAAAAAAAGTATTCAAAATAACGTTCAAATGTTGTTAACATTCCCGTTAGCCCAAAAGACGTAATCAATTATTCGAATCAGTCGAAACGAGTATGAAAGGCTGATAATGTTTTGTATCCAAGTATTACCTGGATATGATGAAAGACCGATCTATTTTTTTTAAAAATTAAGTCAATATAAATAATACCTATAGGGTTTCAATAATCAAAGCGAGAGAAAACGATTTTATTGGGTGATTCTGTTTACAGCCTAGTTATCGACGTAAAACCGTTAACCGTTCACCGGCTTACGGATTAGTGATACCGAAATCGTTATCGATAGGAGACGTATTTATTTTATCTTTTATTTATTCATTGGGTTACGTAACGTCGAATCTCTGGAAATTAATATTATGATATAAAATAAAACGGCTTTTTTAATTTATTCGGTAAATATTCGTCCTCGTTCAATTAAATATGGATATATCAATCGAGTTTCCCTTAATACAGAGGTAAGGTCGTTATCTTTTTTGTATTGAATAAATTTCGAACCTTTGATAAGAGGAGTGGAAAAAGGGATCAATCTTCTTTCTTTGTTCCGATCGACGGCGACGTCGATTGTAAAGTCGCTTTATTTCGTAAATATTTATAACGAAAGTCAATTTCGATTTGACATTCGTATGTTATACTGTTCGTAAATATAAGGTTATCAAGCTAATAGAAAAAAAATCCTATAATACTCTGAATATCCCTCGACCCAAAGCGTAATGTTGCTGTATCGACTACTGATTCTTCTAAACTATTAATTACTAGGCTATGTACGCCAACGTTTCAAGTTACATATTAATATAGTATTTATAATATAACAACAATTATAACCACAATTATCACAGGAATAATATATAGTAATATATGGTTGAACTATTTATTTATACCTATATAAAAGGTAACTATACAAACAATATGAGTATTCCGACATAGCCTTATTACTCTACCCAAACTTCGAAAATATAATATTTCAATTCACTTTATTTTAAATATTATATAAGAGCCACGTTCATAATAGAAGAATAATTACAACCTGAATAGGCCTAGGTATTTAAATGGTAAATGTTATTAAAAATCAATGAATCAAAAATGGATTGTTGTTTTGACGAGTTTAAATCAAAGTCATTTTTTAATATAATTTGACAATTCAGTTCTCCTAGTTAAATGACTTGGAAACGAAACTATATTTCAACGTTGTATTTTCCTCGTCGCAGACAATAAGAAATTTAGATATATATTTTCGACTTAAATTGTATATACCCACGTCGGTGAAAAAGCCGGCCGAAATTCATTATCCCGTTCATAGTAATTAGTCGAATTATAACGTTTTCAAAGATTAATAGTTTATTGAATCCGGAATTTGTTCGCCGTTATAAATATCGCCTGCCATTCTTAATTTTATGTTTATACCGATCTAGATTGTTTAAATAGCATACCTTGTTTACTAGAGCCTTCCAATAAAAATACCCAAACAGCGTAAACTCCCGTTATGATTATATTTTTATCCAGTAGTAGTGGTTATTCAAGGCATAATCATTATGAGATAAAGAGTCTTTTTTCATTTAAAGATTTTAACTAGTCCGTAAGTTCGATATATGTTGTTAAAAACGAAATATTATCAATACAGCTAACGTTTGAAGCAATCGATTTTTTTCCATTATGTAAACAGATACAAATGAAAAGGAAATTATACTTGAAAGCTAAAGGAAAGTTGAAACCGCCTATTCAGGTAAGCAATATTGCACACTTAATAATAAACTGAAACAGAGGTTTTTATCTTTAATGAGGATTTTTTGGATTCGATTGAAACTAAATTCGTACGGTAAAAGGCATGAAATCTAACATTAATATAATAAAAAACTTATTCATTTCGCATATCATTTCGTATTCGCCGGCTTTATAGCATGCTGTTTTAACCTATATAATCACCAGAGTATAATAACTTAATAAGTTGAAAATCGAATACTATGTTTCTCAAAAAAAAAAACATTTTCAACATAATTTGGACAGTTGAACGCATCGCCGTTTATATGAAAGTATAACCGTCGAATTTCGGTTCGTCATATAGTTTCAATACATTGTATAACGTAGGAAAAACAGTCTAAATAGCATTGAGATCAACTTTAAATTATTAAGTTTTAGTAACGACTTTGGCGAAATCTGCCGTAGGATCAAATATAAAATTGATTAAATGGAATATTATATTAATTTCAAATTCATGGAGATGTAATTCATTATATTCTACTAGGGAAATACATAGGTTTCAGTTGACTTTCAAGAGGTAAAAATGTATTTATATAAGTAAAAAACGAGGTATTCCCAAATAACCTTTATTCTTCAATAATATCAAAGTATGAAGCAAAATGATTCTTCTTCATTATCGATACGCTTATTATAATAAATAACCCTTTTAAATGATAAAAAGAAACTTTAACTATATATTATAATGTGATTTACGAAGTTATTTATAATATGTGTTGAATTAAGTTAACAATTAAGGTACTCAGGAAGATTAGAAAATGTTATAAAGGTTTTTCGTATAAGACCTATATGCATGGTCTGTGCACGGCCTGTTACACGCCATTACACGTGATGCTAGCGGTCTATACTCAAACTACACCTAGGCTATGTACTGCACATCCTGTTACGTGCAAAGTCACGTAATCTATAGACTCAATGGCCAATACCCCGAGTCCATATCATGGTTTCTTTGATCTTAATCGCAAAAATCATTTTTTAGTGTTATATACCAGCTAAATTTGGCGTACGAGCCATTATAGTCGTAAATGAGTACTGTAACTAGTTAAAACAGATTTTCCAGATGTTATTTGGGCGTTATAGAGCGTATTTAAGCTTATCAACGCCTGTAACAGCTATTAGTACACATTCGTGAAGTTTGATGTTATTGGTGTATGTTTTCACCATTATTTATTACCATGATATTAATTTTCTGTACCTTTGTTAAGAATCCTTAGTCATGTTTCTACCTTTCTTTTTAACAATTATGGACGTTCACCACTTTTTGTCCTAATTAGTGTATTATAATACAAGGAAGATATTGTGTTCGAATCAATCTGTGTTTTATGGTAAGTTTTCCGGATGTCTTTTATGTTTGTCAACAATGTTAACCAATGATTCCTAGAGTCATTTGTAAGAATTTTACGGAATAATAAGTAAAGATTTGATATAGAGATCTTTATCTATTTTCAACTGTTTAGGGACAGCATTATCTTTATTTTTAGTCGATTATATGAATTTCCGCTATACGTTTCTATGTTATTTCAGATTTAATTAAAGTTTTTAAGGGGATGGTCATTAATATTTATCATTTTGACTGCTTTGGGGTGAATGTCACGAAAGGCATCCTCGTTATCAATGGTATTTTCTGTCGTCAACTCGAATATTAAAGCTCTAGAATCGAGATGGTGGGGGCAATAGTTAGTTGTTTGGCCCGAGGAACAGCTTTTTTTGGTAGTATTTGTAATGGGTTTATGCGTGTAGGTGTACCTCTCATAGGAAACTTTATATTAAAGAATTTCACAATTTTGTAGAAAATATTAACGATTTTAATGGAAGTTTGGGGGGGTAAA
This sequence comes from Anisogramma anomala, assembly GCA_038502455.1. Classification (NCBI taxonomy): domain Eukaryota; kingdom Fungi; phylum Ascomycota; class Sordariomycetes; order Diaporthales; family Gnomoniaceae; genus Anisogramma; species Anisogramma anomala. Next base: position 3,196,942 of record JASMMZ010000017.1, on the reverse strand, counting down.
ATGAATTTGGAGGTTGTCGGGAAGGTTTTAAGGAACTTTAAGATCTTACTTATTTGAAAGATGTATAATGCCGACGTTAGTTCCTCTTACCGCGTTGGAGTCTATTATTATTCATATTTACCTCAACCAAGCGCGTACTTTACGCTGTCGCAAGGAGTTAATATGATACTAAGCCGATTAACAGGTTCTTTATTGTCGAAGTGTAAAGAGTTAGTGCCAGTGATGTGGTTAAAGGTTTGACTTAACTAGTAATTAAGAGGTGATCCTCTAAAACGTATATGAAAACATTAGAGGGTATTAACACTGTTGCCTTTTTTCTTATGATTTTTGAGTATGAGGATCTTAATAAGTGTTTATTACGCTAAGCTAGTTGAATAAAGGTTTCAGTCAGCGCTAATAGGGTCTTTTTCTAAGACTTAATACTACGTCAAGTGACCTTCATTTTAAACTGTATCCTACGCATACATTGAAAGATCGTCCACGTATCATTTGTTCGGTAGTTATATAAATTACGGAAGATTTTCAAGACGCGAGTGCTACTATAAAATTCTTTGCCAAGATCCGTGTCGAAAATGTACTATCGAACGTAATAAGTCCGGTATTTTTTGGTTAAGGACATATCGATACCTTTGATTCAAATCTTGTTATCGTATTAATTGATAAAAACAGTTTCTAAGTATTCAATTGCCTTCATTTATTCGTAAATATGTAATATTCTGACTTATAGGTTGCCAAGTCAACGTTAATTTTATTGGCGGTGGGATTTGATAGTTTGGGTCAGGCAATTTGGTGATTTGAGAACGTGGGGACTTTTCTATTTAGCGAATAGTCGCGAAGCATAGATTTTTTGGCGAAACTTGCAGATTCTTCGTAGTTTCACGCGGTATAGCAAGTTTGACGATTAAAGATCCCATAAAGTAGGGGCAAAAGAAAAAGAATAATGTAAAAGGAAAAAATCAATGTAAAGAGTAAAGTCTGGTATAGAAAGACTTTTTTTTTATTGTTTTTATTGCAAGTTAATGGCTGTGGGACTGCTTTGTTTTCGTATTACTAACACCTGCAATAGTAGTACTCACTGTACTACTGACTTAACAATATTGTTGACTTTTAATGGTTAATCTCAACGTTTGTTTTTATAAAGGATCCGTGAATATTCTTTAGTGTTTTAAAAGGAGAAACCTTTATGTTACCGTGAATACCGACGTAAACTGGAAGTCTTTCCTACCTACTTCTATGAAAACCAACGCAGTTCGTAAAATTCTTTAGTAAGAATTCTTCCTTTACCTTGGTATTTCATAAAACGGTATTAAGAAACTAATCCAGAGCTTTCGAATAAAGTGTTCAGACACTGTTTATTATTCTTGATGAAGAAACGAGGAAGAAACCTCTGCTAACGGGCTGCTACAAGCCTCTTAAAGGGGGTGACCCGGTTACGTGATAGGATGACTTAGAGAAGTAAAAGCATAATATCAACTGGGGCTAAATCTCGGATGACCACGAGCCTAGGCACTAGCTTATAAAGTTATCCCCGGTATACCTTTATTCCCTCGCTTCTTCCTCACCCCCTCCCCGCTTTTTTTTTTCTTCACCTTTTTTTTTCCTGTGTAAAACCGTGAGCCCTTGTAAATAAAGAAATTTAAGCCGCCTACAGAAGTCGCTTAACCTACGTGGGTTAATTAAATCATAGTTATTACTAGTCAACTTAATTACCAGGAGTTTTTGTTTTACTGTTCATATTGAACTAATTTATATTAATTTACATGCTGCCGTCAATGGCTACCTTCATTAATGATGTTTAGCTTAAATCTTATATTCATTTAAATTTGGTAGTTTAAATAGGCCAATATTATTATGAACCTACGTTGATTAAGTTGCTTACTATTATTAATATCCTACGAATATTAATATTCCATTTTTTGGCAATTGTACAATACCGGCCGCCCAACGATTTGGTAATTAAAGAAAAAAAATCAAATCCAGGCTATTATTCTCCTAGTTGGGAAGGTCTGTCGCTATCTTCGGCTAATTTATAACAGGATTCGAAATTGTCGAGTGACATGGTATTGAAAAAATCGATAAGGGTTCCAAAATCAGGTATACATAACTTGCTTTTTTTTACTAAAACTCATCGTTTTAGGAAATTTCCAATATGGGCGCTGTTTATTTAAGGTTCATTTCGCGTTTGGAAGATGTTTTCAATGTAAAATTGACGCTTAGCTTCGTTATTATTACTAATAACGTCGATAACAAGTGGTTAGTAATCGCTAATTTTTTAGTTTCTCGACGATGTGGAAATTGACGACGTATGTGATATAGTATTTATTATAAAGTTTTTTTTTTTTTTTTTTGTGGGAAATTGGTTCGGTTTATTGTTTTTCGATTAAGTTCAAACTTTATTATTCACTAAAGACTTCTTGAATAGGAAGCGTGGTTTATATGCATCTTTTTCCATAAGTTTTTACGTAGCATCTATTATAGCTTATACTAATTTCATAATATTGTAAGTACTTTCAACGAGAGATTCGATCTTTTTGCATTGTTTCGTAATTGGAATAACAAAAACCTTGGATAGATTTAATGGAGGCAGCGTGGTAATATTATATTGTGTAAAACAGGTTTATATCTATATTAAAAATGTTTTTATTATTTAGAGTTCATTGATAACAAGATAAAAAGAGGTTAAACTTGACTTGAATATGAGTTTTTCAGTGTTCATTCAATGAGAGCGCGAATCTTTTAAAATTATTGAACAGTTTTTTGTTAACGGAAACGATGTTGGTACGCTTGTAGGGCAGCAACGTAACATTTAAACAGTGTATTATTCTGACGATGGAAGAGGAAGAAACTAGAACTAGTGCGAAGCTCAGTAGAGCTGAGTTCATGTAGCTGTATAGGCAGGTGTCTGTGCCTTCCTTCACTTTCCATGTATATGTAATGATCACACTAAATACCCGTGAGTAAATAGAAGGTGTCAGGGAGGTTATGTTAGCAGTAAGGTAGTAGAGGTAACAAAGGTTTAATATTAAGAAGATGTGTGTTCGTGCTGTAGGATGATCATTAGCCGTTAGGCTATTCAGATATGTAGACTGAATACTTAGATTGACAACTGAAGAGCTATGAAGGAAATACTATCTGTGTGGTGATGACTGTGTCCTTATATGTCCGTGTCTTCATACCGTCCTCAGTACTGGACCGCTGTTGGTCCCATCGGTCCTTCCCTGTCCGGGGTTGCTGACATAAGAGAAGTTCCCCGCCTGATTCTAGACTTCAGGCTTTCTAGTGGTGCAGTGTTGCATACTGGCCTGCTTCCTGGCCCAACCTCTGTCTGGGTTATAACAGTATATACCCTCAAAGTAACTTACAAGAAGTCTTTGGGACCTAAAGAATAGTCAATATCCTTATTGCTAATATACATGATAGAGAGGCGCAAGACGTGAGGCACATGACGCAAAACGTGAGACGTAAAACGCTAGTTGCGAAAAGAGAGACGAGAGAAGTTAAACGCAAAGCTTACTTGCGGAGATTCTTTTAGTATACTTAGATTAGTTTCCTATAGTATTCTTATTCCTCAAAAGCCTTTTATTTATCGTTCTTTAAATTATAGTCCTTTTAATGAAATATGTATTGAATTTGGTTTTCTTTGCAATAACGATAATCCAGGAGTTTATTTAGCAATTTTTCGATTTCTTAGTCGTCCTTTTTAAAGCATTTTTAGACTGTACTGGTAAAGGTGACTATGGAATACGATTGAAAGTATTATCCTCGTCATAGGGAATGATATGTTAAACGTTGACTTTGGGGTAGACTCGTAGACATACGGGAAAATCAAGCATATACATAAGCTTTCTTACGCGATTTACTATAGTAAACAGGCTTAGACGTGGAGGTGATAGTTTCTCTTTCCGACTTAAAGTTTTATTGGCTTTTCCAGTGCGTTACTTTACGCAATCTTTCACTTTCTATTCCAATTACTAGTAATATTGATTATAACGTCGTTTTACCTTATAAGTAACGATGTCTATTATAATTTGGGCGTTACAGCGAAAACGGGGTGTTTCAAAACCAATTTAGGCCTGTATTCGTGGTAAGGAAGGATCAAAATAATTTACGGGAACTCGTAACTTAAAGCTAAACAAATACTCCCCAGGGCCAATATCGATGGCACGAAAATATACGTTGTTAATATTCTTTTTTAGTATAGTCATACTATTAACTCACGTTTATACTAAATATTTAGGGATATGATGTCGTAATAAGAATTGAATGATTTTTTCAACAATTTTAACTAATTTATTAACCTATGGATAATAAGGTAATATTATAAAAAATTAGTAACCAAATCTTTTTTACAAGAATTATTAAAAGGCAGAAATATATTTCTTTTCTCGGTTGAAAATGATTTCCATCGGGGAAACCAAATCTAAAATTGATGAAGAACAATATAACTTAAACGCCAAATGAGCAGTTATATCAATAATATACCTAGGTAATAACAAGTATTTTGAAAGTTTCACAGGTAACTAGTATAATAGCTTCGAATGTTTTATAAGCTAGTAATCCCTAAGGGGTGTTAATGAACAGTATCAAAAGCAACGTTGTAATAAAATCTATACAGATAGTAAACATAAGATTCTATAGCGTTTAAACAAGTTAAAAGCGTTTAATAGGCTTCTGATTTCCGTTACGTATTAACCATTAAAAACGCCACATGGATAATATTATTCGACCATTTTGAGGTTATACCTAAAGTATATTTGATTCAGTAAAATTATTATACGTTTTGGCCGAAAATAATACCTATATATAAATATTTTAAAAAGAGTTTTAGACGATTTTGGTATAATTAACGAGTCTTTTACAACTATTTAGATTCAGATTATAAAGGAACCCATTTACTAAACGAAAGTAATAACTATCTTTAGATTTATTGATAGTTACCATTTTTTGGTTTCACCTAAGTGAACTTCCAAATAGTTTCTCGCCTAATTATTTTGTTCTTATGTATCAACAAAAGCCTATGGACTACATCTTTACATAAAACGGCTTACGCATAGTGCAACGTGAAATTAATTTCTCCAGTCATTGAATAAAGATTATTGAATTTTGAATAGAGTATAGGTACCCTTTTCAACAAACGATGTTTTTCGTCCCTTAGCGTTAGGAGTCGCGACACGGTATTTAAAACCTAATAAGATCGTCTAGGGAGATATACAACCACCAAATTATATATATATAAATAAATGATAATATTAATAATTTTATGATTTACTCGATCAGTAAACGATATATTTAGTAAATTTTTATGAACAATATTTATCGTATATTCGTGTTTCGTAAAATTAAACATAAAAATTGGTTTCTAAATAAAGTTATCATAAGGCATTTACTCGCTTATAAGGGGCAGGCTATTTTATATTTTAAAAAAAGTAATTGATGTTTACGCTGGATAGGAATTTGCTCAAAAATATAATACAGAAAATGAGGTTAGCGGCAATTAATTAATTACGGTTTTCTATGTAATTAGGTTTAATTGGGAAAGATCAAAACATCTTGCCATTCTTTTATCGATATGTAAAAAAAGTAGTCGAGAAGGGCTTATATCATATAGATGTAATTCGTTCCTCAAATACTCTTATAACGCGATGAAAAATTATTATTTTTAGCTGGTAGGTTTCATTTTTTTTCATTTAAGTATACTATATACGTTTTCCTCGATTATAATTTTCGACTCGTCTAGCTTTGAGACACATATATAGTAAACATGGCTTCAATATTTGGCATAGTTTGGACAATGAGGTAAAGTCGAAAATCTCCATTCGTAAAAGAACAGTAGTTTTTATGTACGTTTCCAACTCTTTAAGAGTAGTTGAAAACTAAAGGTTGCGAAAGGCTTGAATGAGTTGAAAAATTGTTAAAACCCCGAAGCCGTTTACGTAAAATCCAAATGATTTAACAGATTGAAAATTTATATAAGATTTTTGAGAGAAAGGGAAATTTTAGACTTAATAAATAAAAAAGTAAATGTTATATTAACTGTTATTAATAGTTTTTAAAATTTCCGGAAAGTAAAATAAAATTATTAATAAAAGTTCTCCAAAGCCATTTGGATAGCTTAAAAATACGGCTTATAAATCTTTTGACCAAAATTGGTAAGTTTAAAAGCGTATGAATACTACTTCATAACGATAAAGGTTTACATAACACACTAGGCTGTATCAACTTCAGTAATTTAGACATAAAAGTAATTGAAAAAGAACTTTATTATATTTATTGCTGAAATATAGTAGTATACACATAAAAATTGATATTATTTGTTTAAAATGGTAATAAGTGAATGTTGGAGACAGCGTATTTATTAACAGACTAAAGGTTAATTACTACAAGGCTCATTTCCATACTATAAAATTTCCTGAAACTATGAAGATTGGTAAGGCTAAAGGTAAAATATACTTTATAAATTCCATGCAACCTTAGCAATACAAATCGTTAAACATTTAGTGTAAAGGAACTGAAGCCGTAGCTGTAGCTTAAAGTAGTCATATTCATTCTGTAATACTTGATGAAAAAGAAAGAAGAAACCCCTGCTAGGGATCGGCTGTAGGGCTGGAAAATATGGTGCAACCTGATCATATGACGTGTGGGTGCGTATTACTATGCGGCTTCCTATAAACTTCAAAACACCGTAAAAACGTGAAAAACTATTAGTGTTAGATCCTTGGTAAATACTAGTTAGTCATTAGCCTATAATAATACCACCTGATATACACCATCCATTAAATTTAGCAAATAAAAACTACATCAATTACTATTATGTTAAAGGGTTATATCAGGAATCGAATCCAAAACCCCTTCCATGGAAAGCAGATATTTCAACCTGTGAACAACGAAACCGGTTAGATAAAAAGGAGATTAGGTAGCTACTTTAAATTGAAAGATACGCTTAAAATACCCTGAAAACCCGCCATTCCTTTTTACGCGGCGATGTGTGATGTGGGAAAGGTACGCGAGGCGAGTTGCATACCTGCTACCCCTATGCGCTCCGGCGGTATACGGGCCGTAGGTTCCTTAATGTGGAGCGTGATTTTCACGTAAATATTCGTATTAAAGGGTGAACGTGAAAAACGTTGATAAAAAGCGGGTAAAGAATATACCTAGAGAAAACCGAAAGTCTTATCGAAGTATTCGAACTTATTAACAGGAACTAAGGCCGTATTGACACTAAGTTAACTAAACTAGCCGAAATGAACGAAAAGGTTTTACGTAAAGTTAAGGAAGGAAACTGTAAATATATATTCGAATAATTTACCATAACTTGGTTTTCGTCAATACTATATCTCGTTAATACTTCATATCTGTCAAGTAACTACTCATATGTTATTCCGTGTCGTAATATAAAATATTGAACTTTTAACCTACTTAAAGGCTAGGCGTAAACGCCCGTCATTATATTCGTCTAATTTATAACGTAATTCGAAAACGTTAATAGCTATGGTATTTGAAATCTTCAGAACGGCTTTTAAATTGGATATACATAACTTACCCTCTTAGTTAAAACCTATTGTTTCGGTAGATTATTAAACCGCGTACGACCTGGTAAAGGTTTATTATGAGATCGTAAATTTTCTTAGCGTAATATTCGGGCTTCGTTTCGCCGTTGTCACCGACAGAGTTAATAGCTAACGGTGAAAATTTGTGGGTTAAATAACTTAAAAATGAATTCTAAAGGGTTTGAAGAAATGAAACCACATAAAATCAAGGGTATTTCCCTGCGTAATATAACACTTAATAAAATCAAAGTTGACTACACGTATTATACGATACTTGTCGTAAAGCTAAATTAGTGTTTTGAAAAACTCGTCCGGGTTATGGTTTTTAAAAAGGAGTTAAACGTGGTTATTTAGTCGAAGAATATTCCGAAAAAAAAAAACGCCGCCTATTAGCTTCTTTTTACATATATTAGTACGTAATTCCCATTACGGATTATACAAAGTTTGTAACCACACAACTGTGTTAAACGAAATCATTGACTAGTACTAGTAATATTATAGCTAGAACGAAGAAGTATAATACTGTTTATATAAAATAAACATAAAAACTATAATTTATGAAGATAAAGTAATACCAAAAATGATAATATATTCCTTATTCAACTCTCATCTATACTCAGTTATTGAACAGCTTTATCTAAGTTACATATAATCTACGAATAAACTTAAATACATAAAAAACCTTGAATCAACATGTTTGGTTATACTATTGGTTTCGGGAAAAAAAAGTAATACTTAAACGCTATTTAACTCCCGTCGAATTGTAAAAGCGTTTCAGAAATCCACTGGTTCAATGATTTTTTTTCACTGGAATTCTGTCAGTCCTATAGTATATAAAATATTAAAAGCCGTATATAATAAGTGTAATATCTTCATGAAATGAATTGTATTGAAACGTAGAAGTATTGATATGAGGTAAATTATATCAGTCCTCATTATACTCATTATATAACTAAAACTCATATTATTTAATGAATATCTATTCGTTTATTAAACATCAGCGTCTTTTACTTATAGGGTGCAATAAATGAATAATTTATTTTCTATTGGTATGTGACATGGTTACCACCATAATTTTTTGCATTTGAAGCCTAATATTCTGTGGATTTTGGATTCTTAAGCTAAAATGCTAGTAGTATGTGTGTATTCTTCAAGGAAATTACCCCCAGAAAGTATGTTAGCTAATCAAGGGTTTTATACTTTCAATGTTTGCTAATATATATTTTGAAAGCATTAGTAGTTTTTAATTAAGACATATTATAAAAACTTCATTTACTTCAATAGTGGTGATAAGGCGTGGGTAATAGATAATTTATATGGTGTTTCCTTAACATAATATTATAAAATTTCACGTCTTGAAAAAATAATTTTTTTCTTGTAACTATTTTCGTAATGTTTATATGAAATTATATAAAAATGAGAAGTTAAAAGATTGGTTTAATGGTAAAATTAAAACCCACTTTAGTTTTGACGTGATATTAATAGGATTTTCTTAAGCATGCTTATGATGTCTGTTGATACCAGCTTTTCAAGATTATCAATTATAAATACTGAATCGAGATCTCTGTAATCAATATCCCACCCATAATATATGGAGAACGTAATGAGGTTTCTTTACGATCCACAATTTGTAGTAACGGCAAATATTTTTGCGTAATTAAAAACTTTACAGTGCTTGAATTTCCGTTGAATAAATTTTACCTTTTATTTATCTATTCAACCGTTTGTATAAGTTTTTACTTTGTTGGTTTTTTTCACAATCGAAGCATAACGTTACATATGCCCATTAACTGTTTGAAAAACATTGAGGACCAGCAGGTTTCGTATTTCATGATTAAGAGCCTTTTCCTGTATTCAACGTCACGGCTAACCAAAGCTTTCTGTGTAGTTAGTTATTTCGCTTACTTGTCTACAAAGAGTATAAAATAGATAAAATTATTATGCACCATAGATTTGGATAGCTGGTTATCTTCTATTCTTTCGAATGCCTACCAATCATTTATTTTTAATTTGAAATTTGAATTAGACGTCATAATATCGTAGGAAACACCTTAATCGATTTATGCTAGTATAATTCTTGCCTCCTATATTATTTTCATCTTTAAATTTACCGAAATTATCCCGTAAAAGAGGGTTATACAAGATATGCTAACAATCTTTCTAGTTGATATTTCTGCATGATATAGTTATTTTTTCATGATAATATTATAGTGATATTTTATTTTCGAGACTTCCGACAAAGAAAAAAAATTTCACTTTGCTCCTGTAAGACTAACCTTGAACCTTTTAGTCGTATTATTAACAGAAAATCAACTAAAACTGAAGAGTAAGAGTTAAAGGAAAACTTAACGTGAGGTTGATCATTTCCCTATACCTGCATTTTAGAGTAGAAACCCATCAAAGAAGGGGTATGATAGATTATGTTTCTTTGATTGACCGTCAAGCCAGCTAAAATACTAGTAACTTGAGACTGATATAGTTACAAATGATACGGCTCTTTTACAACAACGGTAACAATCCTCTACTTTTCCAAAAGAACCCCATAAAAATTTTGAGAAATCCTGCTCTGAATAAATATATATGATAAGGGAAACTTATTAACAAATACGTTTCAATACCTATTTTCCTACTTGAATAATCAATAAGTTATTATCTTTCGACGAAATTAAATAAGTTAATAATCCATCCAATATGCTTATGTACTTCCCAATATATTTATGGGAAGCCCTGATATTTATTGGTGCTGTTACCCTAATTGGATTCAGTTTATAATATTGTCGAATAACTCGTTAATTTCATCTGTCACGGTTAACGCCAAAGCAACGAAATTGAAAACAAATACCCTCAACGTGTTTTTGAAGAACGCCCGACTATTTCTGGAATATTATAAACCTCGGTAGAAGCATTATATAATTCAACTTTCCCCGGCAGAGAAGCACGTAGCTATATACCAACCCCATTGTTTCATCTTTAAAACCCTCCAAAAGGTATTCGACACATAGAGGCGTGATTTCATATTTGAAATTTAGTTTATAGCGCTTACAAATAGTCCATTTACGCTTTCATCACCCGTTTCGTCGGATCCAATTTTACAGAAAAACACGTTTTAACGTTGCATATCGTAATGTATATTATCGAAAACATTAAAACCAGCTACCTTAACCTTGAGTCGGAAAGATCTTTTCCTACGTGAGTCACACAAACCTACTAATCCTGTTGTAAACCTCTCTCCATCGCTTTCAATTCAACGAAAATATTAATTTCCCTTATAAAAGTATTGGCTTTTCCAGTCGTATCACCTTCCTTCTTCTTTATCCCCTTATATATTAACACGGAAACCTGAAACCCTTCCATTACAATGGGAAAAATCACTTAATTCGCCGTGATATATCGTGATAGGGCTTTGGTTATTTTAATATCATAAAAAAAACTTGCCGTCGATATAAAGACCGTGATATGTTCTCCTCAACCGCTCGCAATATCATTCCTTCTTACGTACTATCCTTTAAGAGGCGATAGTTGAATTAAACCCACAGATTATTTTTAGGGCTTCAATAGTCCAAAACCATAATATAAAAAGTAACTTCCTCTAATATACTCTCGTTAAATGCGTATAACTCAACCTGTCTGTTATCAAATAAGTGGGGAAAAAACGCACAAGATTTATTATCCATCCTAATGACATTATAGTTAAAAAAGAAACTTTTTTCAACAACGATACCATTATTTCTTTACCTATTTGAAGGAACCTTTGTTACCTTTCACGTCTTTCTAAAAGTCAACAATCAAGGTTTTCAAGATAACGAAAAAGAAATTGCTATTAATATTAGGACTAAGTTGATAGGTATGCACTTCTCAATAAACGGATTGCATGTTTACACGGTTGTAACAACCTCAATCATCTAGTTTTTTGTGAATTGTTCATTATTATCGTTTAATTAGTAACATCAAGTAGCATGAGGTGACAAAACAATGGTATCGTTTTCATTATTACGATAACATATATGTGATGTACTGTATCAATTTTCAATACTTACGCGTGACCTAATATCACAAACAAGCGATTTCGGTAAAAAAAAAATTACACTTGGAACCGATTAAATAAACGATGAAATGTAATAATTTCTTTGAAATTTTCCCTTCGATTCACTTGGAATGGCTAACGGCATTAAAAAGGGTCGAGGGAAAGTATATGCAACTGTTAAAGTAATGTTTCAAATGGACTACAACTTCTATCAAGATTTGTTACAATATAAAAGTAACAATTTAGCGTTCAATTGGAAATATTATCGTATTTACCACTACGTCAATTGATATTCAGACGGCTAAAGAGAATAGAAAACAAAACCTTATTACGTGAATATCCGTTGGAATATATTTTATAAAAATACGATAAAATATATAGTTTACGTTAGCGTAATTGAAACTTTAAACTTAATGGCTCTGTATATCCAACCAGCTTTAATGTGTAGTACCCACCAGTCGTAGCACGATATAAACGCGATAAACGTGGTTACAAACGTCCTAGTAACTCTGGGTACACGGGGTCCTGACTCTTAAAACGTCTTGTCTCTTTTAAAAAGTTCCGATATTCCCAAAACTTACGATAAACCCGTCTCATCTTCGGAAAACGATGTTGATATACCTAGTAAAATCATTATAAAGCCTAGAACCCATATAAAGTGTTATAAATATTCCAAAATTATGAAGGAAAGTTTTAAAACATTAAAAAATTCTTATAACGAGAACTTGAATCGTTTTAACCGTCGAGACTAAGGTTTCATACAACGAGATTATTCTGACGTTGAAACCGATTTCGTTTATATTCGATTTACCCTCCCATTCTATTAGTATTACCGATGAATGGATCCCGATAAATTCAATGAATTTTAGCAACTGAAAAAATTAGAGCTCTATTATTTATTCCAGCGAAACTAATATTAATATCCTCTACTATTATGTATACTTGCAGCCAGTACATATATGATAATTCAGTTTTACCGAACGCTGAAAACACATATAACGCTTATAACTACGTGGGTAAACACAGGTTAGACAACTAATATAAATTAAAACTTACTTGTTCGTTATATTAATGATGAAGTCAACGTTAAGCAGCTTTAATAAACCTAACCAGAAGCATAAAATATAGTTATGATCTCATATAACGGTAATAATTTTACGATTTCGCTTCTCCCGTCCAAAATAATAGTGGATTCGCCCCTATATAGGATACTCGTTTTGATTAAAATCTCGTAATAGGGTTTCCGATTTTTTTAAGGTTAATACACAGTTTTTCTAAGCTTGAAAAATAGGCATTCGGACCATAGGAAAAAATTATAACTATATATTCACGAAATAAATGTAAATAACATCCAGAGAAACTAATTTATCAATGTCGTATTAACGAAGATTGAGAATAAGGCTTCCTGGGTTTCAATAAATTATGAGAATTCCGTTCACAATCATGTAGAATAGGTTTAAACCATCTTTAAGTAACCCATATAGGTTAAAAACTTTGGATAATTAGGCTTTTTCCATTATCATATACTTTAACCACGAAGTGAAAGATTTTACTTACCATTCAAAACACTTCCTTATCCATACTTTGAGTAGTATTTCTAAAGCTATTATTATGCTACAACCTGGCATCGATAACCGGTAAAATAATAAAGTATTATTAAATAGCCTATTAAGTTATGGGATATATACCGTATCAATTACACTTATTAAAGTATTAAAAACAAATTTAGCGTGGTTGAACGACTTAATTACTATACCTCTCCTAACCGAAATTACAAAGACAATTATAGTGTATTTATATTTTAGCGTTTTTACTAAAATATATCATCATACCCCATATATGGACGGTAAACCCGTTACACTCAATTGTAAATTTACGATATAATGTTTATTTCAAATCGATCTGCATCACTATTATATTAGAAATGTCGACTTGGTTTGAACATACAGCGTTATGTATATTTAACATAAGAATTTCCCTACGTAATTGTACCTAATCCGAACCAATTTGTGAAAAATAAAACGTAACCATGCCGCGCACCTCTTAAATATTAACGAGATATTAAAATAACATAAATCTCAATTTTCGTTACAATCTTTTTTAATTAATATAAAAATGATTCTCGTTTTTAACATACGATCATAAGCTCAAATTTAACAAAAAAAATATTTTTATTGGATTTTCAATTGACTACAATATCGCCAACGTTCATTTAAACAGCCATATCGATTTTAAAGAAACATTCTTTAAGGTAAAGAAATCTTGAACGAAAAGATTCATTACAATACTATCCAAGTACAAAATATGTTGGTCGAGACTAACAACATAACGGTCTGTTTACTTTAAACGACGTGAAAATCCATAACAGGGTTCCTCCATAGATTTTACAATAAATATATTCAACAACACATTTTACTTTATGTGTAATTCACATTTAGGTAATCCAACATATATCAATTAGGTGATCAGGATTTGTTATATCCTCCCTTTTAAAAAGAATATCGCCTTGATTCCTGTATATTTGGAAAGATTCAAATGCATCGTTACTTTTAGAGTATTCTCCACCTTTATAACCTGGGGCTTGATTAATGACTCATACAGTTGAGAGATGTTTATGTGATTCACTACGGATTTTACAACCTTCTTTACTTCCGATATCCAATCATCTTTAACTAAGGATAAATTCATCTAAATGATTTTTCATAATTTATAGGAAGCGTTTGTCGCTCTTCATTATAATTGTTTTCTTTTGAAGATACAATGTTTCAAATTTCATAGGATTGAGTTCACATTAATTACCTGTTATATAATAGCTAAAGAGGCAAGGGTGTGTGAAAGATTCCTGATTACGGAGTTTACGGACCTTTATTAATGTATCTTGTTAAGATTACTTCTTTTTCTGATATTAAATATCATTTCCAAATTAGACTTCCCCAATTTGGTTTGGCTTTATATAAATATATATTTAAGATATTTCAGATATTTTAAGTATCATACATTTTGGTAACTTCGTCTTTAGGATGAAAAGATGATTCACAAGGAAGAGACCAATAAGTAAACAATAACAAGTTTATTTTAGTCTACTATATAAAAGACCTCCTACATATCACTTGCTGGCAAGGTCCATATAACCTTACGAATCATAGTAATTCGCATGTATTATCTATTGTAAAACCTATTGATCTGGTTATCCGCTGTCTTCTTAATATTAACGCCTTTAATTTATATTAATTTGAATTTTCATTCATTAGATTATATTAGAACGTTTTTATATAGTAGAACGCTTGGCGAAAGTTCGGGGGTCACGTGGCATAACAAGGGATTTTCTCGTACCATATACGGATTTACACCGTTCTTTTTTATAACAATTATCATTGTTACCGTCATAATTATTCTTATTTACTAAATGAAAAATCATTATATTAGCTGCGGCCAAAAGGGTTATGAGGAGTAAGTTACATTTTTTGGGTTACTGCGGCGAAGATGGTCATTCTTTGCTGCAAAAAGTTTCTGAAGATATTTTCCTGTCAAAAATACTGTATATTATTTGGGAAAATGACTTGGAAATATTAACTACTTGGAAATATTAACGACTTGGATTTGATTTTTTCCTTAATACTAACGACGTTAATCAACCTGGTATCTGTTATATTTCGATTTTGTTATTAACCTCCTTCTGGGTAGTGATATACTGAAGCTCAACATCCTCAATTTCCGGAGTTACCGCGCTTAACCAACTCACGTACCAACCTCGTCAGTACGAACAACTTCGCGGAACTGAGTTAATGCTGTGACACGTTTCTTTCAGCTTAGGTAACTCATTACGAAGTATTAGCATAGGTTGTATAAAAACCTATTACATATAATATTTCATAAAAACAAATTGGGAATTCGCAATATTTTTACGACTTTTACTGTTATCACAAAAGTTTTTCCTTGGGCTTAAAAAAAGCCATACGAGTAGGTTAAATAAGAAAATAATAGCTTGAATATTTTAAATTAAAATCGTAACCATCGACAAAAAATATTATGAGAGGTTATGACAGAAAAATACGAAATATTCAAGAATAAATAGGAATATAATGGTTATAAATAGGTGGTACGTCGTAAAAGTAACTTCATTGTAAAAAGGTTTGATATAATTTCTTCTATTATATATGATTTCAATATGAAGTTTATTAAAACACTTAGGTACCTACAAGCGATTATTCTCATTTTCATAAAGGACATTAAGGTATATGTCAATAATATCCTAGTAATTTAAGACTTGAAATGAAAACTATTAAACTTGACCCAATGAACGCTTAACAAATTATACGATATTGCCAAAACATATCTTAACCTAGTAGATATAAAATTGAATTTTAAATACGTAGGTAATGCCAGAAACTAGGTTGTTAAAAAACTCGAAAAAAGAGGTTATATGATTAATAACCGCTTATACGAAAACGATTATCCGTTCTTAAAAACGTAAAATCCATACTCCGTTTACAGTTAAATAGAATGGAAAAGAATTAGTAGGCTTAGCAAAAAGCCCACGATATTTTCTTTATACCATTGTTAGGAATGTACGCATTTAACTAAACTCGAGCTGCAATTCGGCAAATCCCGATATCCAGGTCGCTCCTTCCCACTGCCTTCGTTATTCAGGCCTCTTTTAGGTCTATTTTTTAATGATAAGGTATATTCATAAGGATTTTTGGTTATATTATAGGCGTTTGTAACTCCACGGCAAAGATAGATGTGACGTGTGATAAAAAGGTAAACGAGCCTTTTTATATTAAATAAATCTCTTAACTTTACTAAAAGTTTGGAAATTCTTATTATGGTTACATAAATATCATTAAATTCACATATACGTTAAACTTTTATACAAAGGTTATTTTCGGACCTTGTCAATTTTCAGAGTTTTATTCGCGTTGCAAATATTGTTTTTTAAACGACGAAATTGTTTTTCACAGCTCCAATAATTATAAATTTCAAGCCCGCCAAAAATAATCAAGTCTGACGTTTGCGTTCGTTATTCAAAGTTTATAACCTCTAACCTATTATAAACCATATGCCTCATTCGCCTAACAATTTTGCTATGGCTGCTACGAAGGCTTAATAAACGCTGCTTGCCTTACCTATCTTTAGTATTGGAAATAGGAAAATCTCGGGAAAAGATGGAGGCCAGCTGTAAACCTGGAAAAATTGGTGATAGTAGGGACAGCAACTAAGTCATCGGTGAAGGGCTTATTTTTCATCAAACCCGTTTCTCCAATGTTATTACTATTATGGTCGCCATCGATATCGACTCTGCTGGAAGAAAAGAACCAGCGCGCCGTAATAATCAGGCGGTCAGCTTACAACGTCATAGAAATTATCCTTCTTGATATATATATGAAAAGCCCCCACATTTCTTAATGCTGCTACCAGAATTGAATGAGATTTCATAACGTCGACAAAAAGCTCATTGAATATCCCCTGCCATGTCTAACACCAAGGGTTTCAAGTCGACGCCACGCGCCCTGAGCGTGCCAACAAAGAACGTTTTATATTTGTAAAAAGGTGAAAAGCCTCAACAAAATCTTTAAGCAACTAAATCACCCCCGGCGGAAATGACCGCAACTAAATACCATAACCAACTATTTAGCATTTAGAATCTTCAAAAAGCTTTCCAAGAATAAAAGCGTAGCCTAAAAGTTTAACAGTCCATATAACAGCCTTATAAGGAAAATATTAATACCTTCGTTGTTCGGTTCAGCATATTTGGTATTATCAAATAACTAGCCGTAACGTTACGTATCACAATTTATGTTCTTAATAACATCACCAAAATTCGCTTGAGATATCATTTAGAAAATCTTATCTTAAACGTAGGTTGAAAAAATCCGCCAAACTCTTCGTACATATTCCATATCGCTATGAATTGCTATATGACTCCATCTGTCCTGGTAAATATACCGGCTTTTTAAACTAAGTTATACCGCTCCTCTCACATTATATTTTATCGGAATCTATTATCCAGTCTATATTAAAAACAACCTACACTGCTACAAGAAGTCATAACAAGATGTTAATCGTTTCAAAATCGTAAGAGAACTTATCGCCCACACGAAAACTATAGGGCCCCGCACAGTTACGCCTGATATGCCATCCCTCTCAACTGAAAGCCGGTTAAAATAACCCGGAAAACCCGAAATCACTAGTCTTTGTTAACATTTCAAAAACCTCTAAACGTAATATCAAAAACTACTTCAACCGAGAAATGGTGATTAAACGAGTATTACTAAGCCTATCCGCATTAGAATTGGTAAATGAAGCTGGTACTGAGTTCGTTATCCGTTCTATACACATAGTCGTTAGATATTACCTGATTTTTGAAACGACGATACTACCACTCCTCTACGTATTCACAGAATATTCCGTTGCATCATACGGATTTTAATATACCCACGATGTCCAAGAAAACATATTTCGCGGAATTTTTCCACTCTATAAAGAAACTCCAATCGAGGTTCTAGAAGTAACAGAAAAGATATAACCATTTCAACTCAAATAATACGGAGGAACGTATAACCGCCCATAAAAAATATAATGTTCAATTAAACTTAATATTTTGAACTTAACCTTTTAAGTCTATTAAATCTTTTCATATAAACTATGGAAATAAGTAAACGAAAGAGATGAATAAATGACATTGAATCCAATTTCAACATAATGGCTATTTACAATAGTATATTAATTCGCCCCACAAAAACACGATCCGATGACATAACTATGTAATTCCGATCCAAAATACGTTTTCAAATCGTGTCAATAATCAACGTATTGTGATAATTGATATAATACTTTCCTTTAACATACGTTAAATACTAGGCGGCTTTGGAACAGAATGGATAAAAGTAAATTTAACTTTAAAAACACCGGCTGAAATGGATTAAACACTATAATTAAACCCGTTATAATGCTTGAATAACGGCAAACGTCCTAGTTACAGTTCTTAGCACATTTACTCCGATTTCATAAAACTAACGGCTCGAAAGAAAAAAAAAAAAAAAAAAAAAAAAAAAAAAAAAAAAAAAAAAACAAAAAAAAAAAAAAAAAAAAAAAAAAAAAAAAAAAAAAAAAAAAAAAAAAAAAAAAAAAAAAAAAAAAAAAAAAAAAAAAAAAAAAAAAAAAAAAAAAAAAAAAAAAAAAAAAAAAAAAAAAAAAAAAAAAAAAAAAAAAAACAGCGAAACAGAACCTTACTATACTATTATATATCAGTAATTCGATAATAATGAAAAAATAAATCTCGCAATTACAGCCTACACTCTCAGGCACTCCGGCTCTATAACTATGTATACCAAACTAACATTATAACATAATATGACTACAATAGAACCCGGTGTAAACTTAATAAAAAAAACTAATAACTTTTTAAAACCGTAGGATATAAAGACACCTAATTGCGGAGTTTCCGTTCCTTCTATAAAAAGCTCCAATGTTTTTATATTTTTAAAAGCTAAACTCTTGTATTCTTCAAGAATTATATTCATTTGAGAAATAAAAAACAAACGAAGGTTTGAAAACGTTGATTGGGTTATAACGTCTTGTCATTTATAAATGCAAACTTTAAAGTTATAAAACCCCTTGTAACGAGAGTTTAATCCATTATAACCGGATTAACCCAATTTCATATAATGGCGCCGTTTCAACATTAAAATTGGGTGCGTTTGAATTAAATTTACTTTTACTTATTATTGGTCTCATTGACTAACAAATCCCGCTAATCAATCGGATCCCAACGACCTAACGATTAAGAACTTTACGAATCCCTCGAGGTCAACTAATATCCACGCGCTGAAATATTAAATACAACCACACTGATTAAATACAAATTGATGAAACATTACTCAACACTTTAACGAATACGGGGTTTAAAATTACGTTAATAAATACAAGTAAGATTACTACTGAATATTAGATTGTACTTATTGATCAATTAAAAAATGGCATCGACGTTATTAACTTATAAAAATAGTATAACATCGAAAATCTTGGTAGTAAAAGTTCACTATAACGGTATTCATGTTTCGATTTATTCTCCCTCGTCTGAAATTGAAACGAATCCATCTTTATGTCAAATCTTGAGTGTAATTATTTGTCTTCAAAAATACACAAATTCTTTTCACTGCTACAAAATGGATTCATTTCACCGTAACACAAATTATGCTTAACCACAGAAAAGCCTTGTTAGAACCATGAATCAACTCGATCTAAATAATAAATAGATACTAGAATTGAATAATTAACGACGTATTAACAGATATTTTGATTAAAACGCTTCGGATTTCAAATTTTATTGACAATAATTAAAATATCGTATATAGCCGGAAAACCCCCGGTTTAAGTAATACATATCAAAGAATAATATTATATAATATAGTCATTACAGCGGATAAAAATTGTAACAACGAAGAAAAACACTAATATATCATTCATAGTACATTCTAAACTTTAAATTAACTAAAATTATAGTTCTCATCTCGATAATACATTCTAAGTTTAATAGCGGTTTCGAATATAAGGTATTATGAACCACCCTTTGGACCCAAGTGTTTTATAAAGCGTCAATCGTGGATATTGAATGAATAAAAACTATACTACCGAGACATAATAACCTAATAATTGTTTGAATAATCTTGTTACTACCAGCGGTTGATATTACTAAAGTGGCCATGGTATATAATTAGGTAAATAATTTGGACCAATAATACATAGACTGTTGGAATATTAGTATTTGAAGTGTAGTAGATCAACATTACTTGCAGTAAAGTTGAATATACTGACCGAAAGCTGAGTGTATTGTTTTTTGTGGGCTTAATGTATTGGATGTAAGTCGATTATAGTACACCCCACTTCTTACTAGGGCATGGGCCAAGCAATTAGCCATACAAATTACAGTGCAGACCGGTGTAATGATCACA
Organism: Anisogramma anomala; assembly: GCA_038502455.1. Lineage (NCBI taxonomy): Eukaryota > Fungi > Ascomycota > Sordariomycetes > Diaporthales > Gnomoniaceae > Anisogramma > Anisogramma anomala. Next base: position 3,176,417 of record JASMMZ010000017.1, on the reverse strand, counting down.
CTAAATACCCGTGAGTAAATAGAAGGTGAAAGGGGGTTTATGTTAGCAGTAAGGTAGCAGAGGTAACAAAGGTGCAATATCAAGAAGATGTTTATTCGTGCTGTAGAATGATCACTAGCCGTTAGGCTATTCAGGTGTGTAGACTGAATACTTAGATTGACAACTGAATAGCTATGAAGGAAATACTATCTGTACATGTTATTTAAAATATTGTTAAGCTCTAGTTACGTTAATATTATTAATTGTAACTTAGTTAACTCTATGACCATTTTGGCTAAACCTCCAGCAAGTATAAACATGAAACATGCTTTTTAACAATCCGTAGAAGTGAATTGTATTGATTTTCACCAACGTTACGACTAACCTATTATTTTCAAACTATAATTCTACAAGCGCCTATTATTCCACGGCTATAAAGCTATATGTTCCGAAAAAATATCGTTCATTTCAATACCCAATAAGCGAAAGTCATTCTATTGCATTATAAAAAAATTCGGTACATAAATTCTAAACATTATATTTAGTTGTAGTTTGAAGTTCGATTGATATATTAAGAACTAATTAACACCTATTTTAGCTAGTACATATAGTACTTTGATATATTGTATTACCTTACTCAGAAGGTACGTGGCACGTGATCCCTATGTTAATTTCATTCGTACGATTCGCCGTAAAATAGTCATTCACTACGTTTATACTTACGTTATATTACGGCTATTGAAAGTAACATTTCCTTTCGTTTAAGCTAGTAGACTTGTTGTTGAACCGATTATAAAACGTTAGATAATCTTTTTAATCGTTAACGAGAACGTAATGATCTATTTTCTACTTTCATTACTCAATGCCTAAACAAGTAGACTTGATTTTTCGTACGGCCGCTTCATAGATTTACCCTTGACTTTGTATGTTATCTTTGACATGAAAATCGTAATATTTACATCTTAAAAGCTAAAATAGGCTTTAAATTAAAATTATGCAACTGCGCGAGTTTCATGTCTGTTAATCCAGATCACATCGCTTTCCTTAAAAGATTTACCAGAGGCTTTTATAATACTTTATGTTGGAAGTTTGATAATTCAATCTTAATCATCAATCTTTTCCTTCTAACATAAATATTATTGTAAATTCAACCCGGTATTAATTTCTCGTTCTTAACGTTTCTGTTTTCTAATAGTTATTTATCTCGGAATCGATTCATTCACCTATAGATAACTAGAAGGAAAGGATATAATTAGCTTTGGAGTTTAATTTAACGGTTTTGATAATTATCTTGAGTTATTTAAATGTAAATCTTAACCTGGGTTATATGAAACTTCATGGGGCTATTAGAAATTGTAATGTTAATTTAGGCGTTAGCGATATTTAAGATCTTATATATATTCTCTCAATTTACTAGCTCTCGTCATATGAGGACTTTGCTCCATAATGCCAAAGCAAAAACCTAGATTGTTATAATGCTATTTTTGGTTTTAAGGGAATTATCGAATAAAATTCATACTGATTCCTTTCGTAATTTCTTTATTGATTTACTATAGGTTAGAGATCTTGTGTGAGTACTTATCAATAGCGGATATTTAATCGTCAAAGTTGAGTATGCTTTAAATACGAATAATGTTAGTATTAGGCCATTAAGTACAATAATATTATTTAGGCCCTTTATTGTTATCCAAAAGCGCGTCTCCCAATTCGTAAATTTTCCAATTTTCAATATGAGAATATTGTACTATTTTATAAGTAACGCGTATGCTCTTGCGATTTTCATCATACTTCATTTAACCTTAATAAAAATCTATTTCTATTGGATTCCTATTATTTAAATATTCACCTACAATTTTTCCGTTGCAAAGTTAATATTGCTATTGTAAGCGAAGATGTTAATTATACCTAAATAATTTTCCATTAATAATAGCTTTAACGTTTTTCACGTATCTTTCACTGAGATTCTTTTTTTGGAAACTTGACTTTGTAAAACAAAGTTATGAAGTTAACAACGTAAAATTTAGGCTTCTTATTCTAGTAGATAACATTTAGAAAATCTCGTAATAAAAGTTCTTGTCGTTTTTTGGTATAAATTGAAATTTTTGAGGGATTGAGATATATATTTCATAATAGTAGTTAAACCTTTTAATAATCTTGTTGGGAAAATATTCCAAATTTTTATGCCTTACATACTTAAAGACATTAAATAGCTAAATGACAGTTTAGTTATTGAAAAGCTGGTAAAATTGACTCATTCCTACTTTATTAAGTTCGATATTACGACTTTTAGTCTTCAAAAATGTGTCTATAAATATTCACACTTGAAAGCTAAAGGAGACCATTTTCTGTTACTAACTAACTTATTAGCATTAACTTTGAAGTTAACGCCAAGGGCTTTCATGCTTTCTAAGCAAAGAGGAAAGAAGGTAAGAGATTTAAAAATTTGAAACGTAATCGATCAAATAATGATTTAAATCACTATTATCTTTAATATCGTTAATTACCCGCTGAAATCTAATCCAACTTTAACTTTGCCTTAAATTTAACAATTAATTTCCCTAAAGGTAATATTTTACCAACGCAATGCCACGTATGATGAATCGCCTTCTATTAACTTCTTTATTTCTTTCATATCTTACATAATAATTTCAAACGTATGGTTCATTTAGCGGTTATAAAGATTGAAAGTATAAAATATATAGAGGGCTTAATTAGAGATAAGGTAAGGGTTTTTGCTACTTAAACGATATAAGAAGGCGTAGTCGGATAATTACTAGGTTTTGCTAAAACGAAACTTTTATATCATTTTATTTGTTTAAGCGCATTGTTATCGTTATCATTTTCATTGCACTCGTATTCTACAACATAGTATAATTGATCGTGCTCGAAGGCAATTGATTATTAAGAGTAATATATCGCTTCTTATTGATAATGATTCGCTAGAATGTAGCAAGTTAATTAAAAAACCATACTTATTAGAAATAGAATATTTTGGTCCACTATTATATTAATAATTTTTACAGTTGATAAGACTTTTTAATCTTTACCCGCGTTAATACTAATGTTATTTTGGAATTCAATATGAAGGTTAAAGACCAAATTGAAAGCGTTACGATTGCCTATACTTATAACCGATATAATATATCATTATGTAATCTTTTTTAGTTATAACACGAAAATCGTTAGTTTAGAAATAAGTTTCAAATTAATTTGGCATACAGGCTATCATAGTCCTAAGTATAGCCAGTAATGAATTGAAAAAGCCCTTCCAAGTAGCACATGTGCGTTATCAAACGTATTCAAAATTGTTTACGCCCGTAAGGATTACCCGTACCTATTTCTAAAGCATAACTTCACTATATAATGCCTTCTATAGTACTTGTTAGTATAAAATCAACTTATTAAGTTTCTTGTTGGAAACATTAATCTGTAATTTCGCGTTTTTCTTCTTAACCATTATTGTTCTTCCTCTTGTAATATCCTAGTTTGTATAATATTTTGCAATGTAAATGTCGTAATTGAAGTAGCGTTCTATGCTGTTATAAATTTCGCGAAAGCTTTTTACTCGTGTTAGAAACGTTAAGTAGTAATTTTGACGTAACTTGTAAAAATTTCAGGGAATAATAAGTAAAAACCAGAAAGGAGAACCTTTATTTACTTACCAATATTTAAAAACAACCTTATATTCATATCAAAGAAGTTATCAGGCTTTTTGTCATATTTCTTTAGGTCATTTCCAATCTTTATGAAGTTCGCAAGGAGTATAAAGAGATTGAAGCCGGAGCTGTCGCACAAGGTGGTCGTATTCTTGTCTATAAACCTCCATGAAGAAGAAGAACAAGAAGAAGTGTCTAATAGGGAGTAGCTATGGAGCTAAGATGGTACAGCCCTCTCTCCAGTCATGTAACGTGCCTTTAAGTGGATCTCTCCCTATTCCAAAGCATCGCAAGAGCGTGTAGAACTACTAGGGTTGGATCTTTAATAAGACTAACCAGGCACTAGCCTGTAACATTACCCCCCAAGATACCCCTGTCGTTCTTTCCCTCGTTTTTTTTTTTTCCTTATGTCATGTTCTACGGCGTTATAAGTATAAGGAAGGTATGCGCGCCTTTTAGATTAACACGATTTCGTGTGGAAGATACTAGGCCAACATTACGTAAAAGAGACTTTAATGCTCTCCCTTTTCTATAAATAATCTCTAAAGTCCCAATTACAAAAATAAAACTTTTTTCTTTCATTATCCTTTAACTTGTCTGTATAATATTAGTACTTATAATCACTAATACAACACTTATTTATTTTGTTATTTGAATACTTCCCTTTACTTATTAACGTTATAATAAATCCTTAGCTCGCCTCCAAGGTAGAAAAATTCATTCGAAATGAGATTTACATACTTTGAAACTACTTGGTCCTCATTAACGAAAATGAAGTTACCTGCCTGAACGGTTATCAATATATACTCTGACGAAACTCCAAAATAAACATATTTCGAATACGTTGATAAAATAAGGTATAATTCGAGAATATTTTGTTAAAAACTAAGTGTAAGTAATTCTAATAGCTACAAGGGAACTATTCACGAATATCTAAATACTAGGGTTCGGTAACGTCTCTATTTTGTTAAGATTACTAGTCGTAATTCATAAATATACACCGCTAGATTGAAACACAGATATAAATAAAGCCGTTAAGAAGTTATCAAAAACGTGTCTAGAGTTCTACTTTTGAGACTGAGATAAGTCTACGTACTTCATATGCCGCTCCTTAGGTGTTAACCAACGGCTAAAAACGTATAAACTTAGGTAATCGCAGCTAAAAAGGCAAAAAAAACCCGTCGCGCCACATAAAGTAAGGTTAATACCCGAGATGGGGGGTGGGCTTTCCCCACCACTCCTACTCCATCTGAGGGCCTGCGGGTGGTATAATTTATTAACGAGGAATATAGTGTTTAGGTAAGTTTTTTATAATCAGATAAAAACGTAAGGGATGCGGCTAACGAATAGCTAAAAATAGTTGTTGGAATGAATATAAAAGCTGATTGAAGATTCTAAGCATATTAATATTGAGATGGGTCGTATAAACGCTAAAGAAAGTTAGCTTATTACAATAAAAAAACTAATTGGGTAAAAACGTGGACTAAAACTTCGAAAAATATATTTACGAAAAGGCCTGGTTATAATGGTACGTTTTTCTTTTTTATTAATATTAATACGTTTTTTTGGTATTCGTTTACTAACGTTTTTTACGCCGCTTCGTTTGGTAAAGTAAATTGTAAAATTATATCCACCTACGGATTAGGCGTAAGAGTCTATCGTTTTATTTAGCTGGTTTGTAACGTAATTCGAAGGTATCAAATACCACGATATTAAAGAAGTTTATAAACAGCTTTCATGTTAAGTTTATATAGCTTACCTATTCAATGAAAACTTACTATTTCGGTTAATTATAAAATTAGGTACGTCCCTCTTAGTTTTTATTACGAGTTCTTTATATATTCTCCACTTGGTATTTCGGTTTCGTCCTATTATCGTTGTTTTGAATAACTATAGCTTACGGTTGAAAGTTTCGAGTTTGCTAACTTAGGAGCGAGTTCGAAATAACTCGGACGAATTGATTTACATAAAATCAAAAATTCTTCCCGCCCGGTATATTAAGTTGAACAATGTAAAGATCGATTATACACGTTACTTGTTACTCATAGCCAAGCCAGTTTAACATTTTAAAGAATTCGTTTGGTTTGTGATTTTCAAGGAAATATTTGATGTCGTTACCGACTCGAAAACGTTTTAAAGGGGAGAGTTGTTTATTAGCGGTATCTTTTATACGTTATGACATAGCCGTTATTAAGGTATATGCGAATTCTATAGCTTGTCGAATCCATTGTATAAAGTATTTAATCCTTACGTGTAATATCATTGTAGAAACAGGGAAACATTATGCCGGTTAAATAAAATCAACATAATAATTACAAGTTATAAAAAACGGACTAATTCCTATAATCGTTATATCTTTATTATTTAATACTGATTAATAACCAGGTAATAAACGGTTTAAATCGAATTATACGTAAACGACGAATAAACGTAAATACGTAAGGACCTCCTAATTTTCACGTTCGGTTTTTTTGTTATTTTCGGGGTAAAAGGTAGTATTTAAACGTTTTTCCACCCCAGTTAAGTAGTAAAGTCGTTTCTAAAATCCATTGGTCTTATTCGAACCACGTTTGTTAACAAGAGTACGCGAAATACCATAAAATCGCTAATAATAATTGAAAAACCGTTTCGTATAAACTTCGGCGTTTATAGTAACTATAACCTCGAAGGTGACGGCTTTACTTAAAATTTTCGTAATAACTATAAAGCGACGAGGGGTACCTTCGTATTCCTAAGATAAATTAATTATAAAGTCGACGGAAAACATCTTTTAAAGCCGTTTGGAAACAGAAAGTGGTTTAGGGAGTTTTTTTCAACGGTAATTTTAACATGATATACGGCTATAATCATCGTAGTTACGGTAAAAGCGGCGAATAGTAATATGTAAACCTAGCTAAAAATACGTTTTGAAAAGGATAACGATAATAACGTCGCAACCTGAGTGGCTAGTAAAAAGCGAATCGAAAGTGATATAAATTAACGCGGGAAAAAAATGACTCGTAAACAGGTACTTAAATACGATTGCGAAACCTTGAAACTCCGTCATCATTTACCCGGTATTTTAAAATTGAAAACTTTAACGTACGGTTGTCATCTATACGGATATCCATTAAAAAGTATCGTTCGCCTTTACGTACCATACATACTAAATAAGAGTAAATAGTATTACGTATAATAACGATATCTTAACAATTATAGAGGTCGAAATTAGTAAAATATTTACGTCACTTTAAAATTAATTCGCTGACAACGATTCACCGGGAAACGTACGTATACGGAAACGGTTTAAAAGCAGATTATTCGGGACGTAATAACTGGAAATTTTGGCCTAAATAAAGTGGGTCTGAAAAGCCTTTAAGAATATCCTAATTTCGTCGTAATAATACGTTAGGTTGCTCGTAATTCGTTACTTTATTGTAAAATAACCGAAAGCGAAATTACAAAAGGAATTTAAAATAATAGACTTATGATTCGAAAATCCGCCATATTATTATAAAATATTCCAAGTTTTAATAGTCTATTAATATAGTAAACAAACGCTTCGTGCTTCGAAGCTCCGAGTTTAATGCTTTTAAATAGCTGATAATTTTGAATAATTTATTATCGTGAATTTTGTAGTTATATTCCGTGGGAGACAAACGTCGGAAGTAATACGTTCCTAGGTGTAGGTTACAGTGATCATCGTGGTAAAGAAGGTAACCTCTTAAGGCCTAACTAAAATAGTCGTCTTAGAAAAATGTATTACGATCGGGATTCTATTAGGCGAATATAGGTTCGAAAAAAAGTTAAAGTTAATCCATTCGAAAGCTACTTTTTTTAAATCCCCAAAGAAATAAAATACCCTTACGGGTTAACCGTAATAATAATCCGATGATAGTAGAATGGTTGTAAATAAAATAACGATAAAAATTTAATAACTTTAAAAAGCCTTGTACTTTTAAAACCGTTGTAAAAGCCGTCTATTCCCACATAACTTATAGTTTTTTAAAATTTATACGAATGCCGATACTAGCTTCGATAACGAATTTTGAGTTTTTGGCTTTTTAAATACCGAACTCGTATTTAGAAATATGTAGGTTGAATCTCGCGACGTTGAATACACTAAGGTCTTACGTAACTTTAAATTTATAATAGTCAAATATACCGTTAAAATAAATTAGAACGTCGTTGAGATAAATGGAATAAATGATGTTGAATAAATAGTGTAACAAATTATTAATATACCGTTAAAAGGTAGCGAGGGCATTGAAAAGGTCGAATAAAATTATCAACCACTTAAAAAGTCCATAACGTATACGAAATATAATTTTTTTTTATTCTTAATACAGAATTTATAAAAATTTACTCTAATAAATAACTTAGTTAACTACTTAACTTGCGAAATATTTACGAAATTCTCTTTAATAATAGGAAACGGGGAACAATATATTTTCTTAATAATATTGAGCCAGCGATAATTGATGTAAAATCGTAATCATTCTCCCGGTTTCTTTAGGAAAAAGAACCGGGGCGCCGGTTAAAAAGTTATTTACTCGAATATAATCTTAATTAAGTAATTAGGTTAATGTTTTACGTAATAAGAAAAGTTCTTTACGCGATATGCCTTATGAAAGGCCTTATAGTACTTTTAAATGTTGGCTTTAATTATCGATAGGAAAAGGGATTTCGTAATCCGCTTTAAATCGGTAAAAAAGTAGTATGTTGTCCAAGGCGTTGTCTAATAGGATTACGAATTCCCAAAAACTAATAGAAAGTTTATCGTAAACGGAAATGAATGGTTTTGGGACAAGTATTTTATCAATATCTTCGAGGGAGATGACAACAATTTACCTAATCACGTTTCGTTCGTTATGGGCTTATTATAAGATAACGTAAAATATCTCGTCGTTAACCCCTTTTAGCACTTTATAAACTGACGTAAACCTTCGTTTTTAAATACGGTAATTATCAATTCGCCTTGAAAATAGTATATATTCTGTAACTTCGTAGGTAACTTATTAGTATTTCATTTAAGGTTTACCTTAAAAAACATCGTATTATATGAAAGGAACGCCGTAAGGTTATATATTGTAACGGTAATTATTGAAGTCGACGTTTAGGAAAATTATTAAGAAAATAAGTCGTAAGAGAAACCCGGACGTATAAAAAGTAACTTTATCAAATTTTCGTAGGGAATAAGGAAAACGAGATAACTTTAAACGGTTAATAAGTTATTTACTGGCGACTTTATAATATTTATAACACATGTCAATTAAAAATTGGAAAAAACGAATGAAATTTCAAAGTAAATTTACTACAATCAGAAAGTTGTTTCAAAGCTAAGGGAAAACCACTAAGTTGAATTGAACTACTGCCAACTCTTATACGCGAATGTATATGTGAATTATGTTTTTGTCTCCTCAAAATCGATAAGGTTTTCTATCAAAATAAAATGGATTTCAATAACGACTTTGTCGTTAAAGCCGTTGGGCGTTACGTCGAGTCTTATGGGCAGGTAAGAATCTGGTAGCCGTTCCCTTCGTAACGTAAATATAACCCGAGATCTTTACGGCGAAAGAGTTTCGCGTAATTAACCTAAACGGCGCTCCTCTTGGAAACGGCTCGAAAGGAGTTTACGCTAGTTATTATAACATCGCCTTAGCTATTTCGAATGGATGGATTACCGCCGTCATTTTCACTGCGGAAAACGCCTCCAATAATGATAATACCAATACCGCCATAACGAGTACGGAAATTATCAAGGTGCCCGTTGATAAGTTAGGTGCGGGCGATTTATTTATTACAATCCGCCGGAATGTCGGGGGGAAACAACGTATTAATTAGTGTATTATTAATACCTCCTTTGAAAATAATTATTTTAATGGTAAATTTTTAAGCTATTTCTCCGCCTTTTGCGAGTAATACTTCCCAAACGTAAAAAAAAAAAAACCTAAAATCGTTTACGAACTTTTTACTTTATATTCGTAAACCGATTAATAATTACTTTATCCGCGTTAAGGTTGTAATGGTAGTCGTAAAATATAGTTATAAAAACGTTGAGGTCGCTAATGCTGTCATCATCTTCACGGGTATAATAACTTTTTATAGCGATTTTCGCAGAACCTTTTGGCTATTAAAAGATAACGTAAAAGTTGTTTTCCTTTATACTAATAAACTTTCGATTCCAACGTAATTTACATATTATTGTACCTTTTATACCAGAAATCTTAACTCAATACCGGAAGCCTAACCGATTGATTAGAAGGTTTACGTTTAAGTCGGTAACTTCCGTTAAAAAGAGAGTAAATATCAAAATCGGAGTTAAAGAAATCGTCGTTATCTATAGAGCTGGCGCGGTCTCTAGTAGGAAACGATATAGTAACAGTATCGTTCGTAACGTGCGTAAGGGAAACATCATAAAAGTAAAGTTCATCTGAGGACGTAATCGTACCGGCAACTTCAAATTATCGGATTATATCCGTTAAAACGTTTAACGTATCGTTATTTCGTTATTTTAAATGTAAAGCATACTTCCGAGCAACTTAATCTCGCTCGATAAGTTCCGCACATAGGGCATCGGTAAAGCGTTCGTATTAAATTGTAAGGTAATTATGTAATGCCTCTAGGGTGCTTTAAAACACCTCTTAACGCGCGTGTCAAGAAATTGCTCCAGGGCCTGAAGGTCCAAATTTGATGGATCAGAGGATAATAACATGGCTCTAGGCTATACCCGTTATGGAGCGGCTAAGATACCATCGAAAAGAAGATTAATGTTTATATGTAAAGGGACTAAAGTCGCAACTATCGTTTAAGGTGTTCGGATTCTTATTTATAAACCTCGATAAAGAAGAAAGGAAAAAAAAAGAAGTTACTGCTAAGGAGCGGCTATAGAGCTAAGATGGTACAGCCTTCTCCCCAGTCATATGACGTATTCTCAAGCAGCTTTCTTCCTGCTCTAGAGCATCTCAGGAGCGTTTAGAACTACTAGGTTTGGATCCCTAGCTACACTAGCCTGGTACTAGCTTGTAATAAGGAGTTCGTAATCAATGTTAATCATTTTAATAGGTTTGGGGAAATGGTTACGTCAATTGTCCCAGTCGTTAGTAGTATTTCCTATCGTTAACTTAAGATGTAAAGCAACTCAGTTACGGTAATAAAGGTAGTTTTCAATCGCCTAATCCGAAAGATAAAGTCTTATGGTAGTCTCTGTAGTAAACTCGCGTATATAAACGTACCTATGGTAGGAAGTTACTCTTTAAGAGACTAGAAGAATTAAAGTAAAATATTAAGGGGTGAGCGGAACTTAGCTATAGAAAAAATTCTAAATAACTTGATGACCTTGCTTAATTAACCGGTAAATAACGCTGACATCGTACCTTTTACCCCGTTAGCGACCGTTCTTTTACACGCATTGGTGCCGCTAAAGATGTATTTTATATTATCACGTAAAAGTGTTAAGCTACCATGAAAATCATTAGATTCCTCATCGTTAACGCGTAAATAAGCGTAACTAAACGAAGGGTTAAGGTCGGGGTTTCTTAAACTTATGTTGGGTGGTTAAGGGTTATTAACGCCCTTTCTATTAGGGCGTAAGTTTTATGGTCATCCCTCAAGTTAGACCAATGTGAAAAGGGTTTATACTAGGCTAGTCAAGTTCTTTTCTAGTATATACAACCCTCTTTATTTAAGCTTCGCTTTTAATTCGGATTTAACACCCTTTTAGATTTTTTTTCACATGTTAATTGTCTAGTTATCAAAGAACTTACGATACTTGCGGAAAGTGCGGTCGATGCGGTTACGATTTTATACATTATTTTTCTTGATAATAAAGTGGCTGACGAAGTTAACTATGTGATTTTCGGTTAAATTTTCATCGACATCCAGCCTCTAGAGATCTTTATTATACTTCTTGAAAATAAGAGATACGAGGGCTTTGATTCCCTTTAATTGTCTTCAAGTAGGTACTTTTCTTAGGTTCAGATTAATATAGGACTAGGTATACAAGAGACTATATTATTAGAGTCGTAGGCGCTTGGTTATTTAATGTTAATTTGTGCAACGTAGTTTATTTTGGCGTAATTTAGTGATTTTAAATATTTTCTCCCAGATCAATCATATTGACGATTGAATTGGCGTAGGTGGTGAAAATAATAAAGAAGGGAGAAATATTAGTATTTAGTATCCAGATTTTGTAAATGGTAAGGTCGAAGGTTGTTCATTGCTAGTGAAGGCCGAAAGATGGAAGCTGTAGGCTGTGGGATTTAGTTGTTTTTATAATATTAACACCCGTAGTAGTACTGATTTCGCTTTTTGTCAACTTATTGATTTAAGCTCTTTGGCGGTTAATTGAAAAGTTTTCAAAGAATAAATCTATAATGCTTTTTGAATCTTTTCAATACCAATATCGTCGCTGACTTTCACCTACCGTAGAAACTAACACAGCCTAAAGATCTTCTTTACTTACTGCAATTGCAACTGATACAGTAGTAAACTCCTTTTGCAAGAATTTTTCTTCTACTTTAGCCTTAGTTGCACGTAGAGCGTAACCTTAAAGTAGCTTCATCTTTTACTTAGCTTGTTTGTATTTAATCTAATAAGCAACTGATTAGTGTTGGTAGAGTTTTACACGTTACAACTTTATTGATTCGATTGATCGAAGTGACAGCAGTATTGCAATGGTCAAGTGGTGGGTGCATTGCTTTAGGTTTTGCAGACCGCTAGCCGGTTTGCACACTAATTTGTATGGCACATTACTTGGTTCGTCCCCTCATGTGAAGTGGACGTATACTGTACTTGACTCGCAGTCAATACAATAGACCCGCAAAACAATACACTAAACTTTCAGTGAGTATAGTCAACTTTACTGTAAGTAAAGTTGACTTACTGCACTGCAATTACTCTTATTTCAACATTAGTATTTATAACTATATTCTATTGTATATAATGCGATTAAAGGAAAGCGAAGTTGTTAATCAACGCTTTAACTTGTTTATATGTTACCAAACGTTGATATGTTTTTAGACGATGCAATGTTTGTTGATTTCAGTTGTGGTCAAAGCAACATTGGTATTGTAAAAGTCAGCTGGTAGATTGTTGTTTCTTCAATGTTTGGCAGATTTCCAGCCAGTTTGCACACTACTTCATATTGTCAAAGTCTTAGCCCATATCTTCCATTGAATTAGATACTCTACTACAATTAACTTATAATCAGTAGTTACAAATTCTATTATACTATACTTTAACGTTGTTTCAGCATCGACGCATTTTTACTTTTTGGTGTCATTGCATTGTTCAGGACAATTCAATGGAAACGTAAATGTTTTTCTTTGGTTTCTTCCTCCACTATTTATATGATAATTTCACTTCTTTTTGGAATAGTAATACCTGCAGTGCAGTAGGTCAACTTTACTTACAGCAAGTTTGACTATACTGACTGCAAGTTGAGTTTATTGTTTTGTATGTGCCTATTGTATTGGCTGCAAGTCAATTACAGTATGCGCCCACTTCACATTAGGACACGAGCCGAGTAATTAGCAATATAAATTACTACGCAGAACGGCTAGTGGTTTGCTAAACCTAGAACAATACTTCCACCACTTGACCACGCAATACTCCTGTTCCTTCGACCAATCGAATCGACAACGTTGTAACGTCTAAAGCCCTTCCAAAAAAATTTACCATTTTTAATTTTGTAGATCGATGTTGTATAAATTTTACACACTAATTTATTAACATATATACGATTTAATTCTGATCTTTAATAAAATCACTATCGTTAACCTATTAGTCTTCCAATTTGGTAAGGTATCACTGCCTTCCATTCTATTTATCTTTATGTGGTTCATCCTAATCAAATGGCTTTTCCACGTAACCTTCGATCCATATTTTCAATTTATTACTATCCAAAGACCTCTCTAGGGATTTATTTAGTATGGAATTTATAGAATATCAACCGAGTAAATCTTATGATCAATATATTAGAATCTTCCAATTGATCTATTTTAGTAAGCTTCGCGAAGGTTTATTACGTAATTTATTCATTTTTTTCGTTAGTTGTTCCGTGTTTGGAAACGAATTCGAGTGAGCTTCGTAAATGGGTATAAATAATGGCCGAAATTGATGAAATACTTAATTGTTTAGTAACTATATTAAAAGTTTCTTATACATATATGCTCACATCAAAATCTGTTATTATACCATAGATGTTGGAATTAAGTATTGTATTATAGATCGTTTATAAGTTACCTAGATCCATTAAACTTAGTCCTCGGTAATTACGATATAATAATCCGGCGACAAATTTTTGTTCAAGATTATTATAAGGAATCTGATCTACTATAATAGTTCAATATCATTTGAAAAGGAGCCTTGCTTGAATGTTATTCTGGACTTTCATAATTTAATAGGAATCATGTGTATTCTTTAGTCCATATCTTTTATGTTATATTATGATTACTTCTTTCAATAGTAATAATCTTTAATTGCCGGAACATCGTATTGCGTCGTAATTAAGTAGTCGTAAGATACCTCTAGCTATCATCAATTCGCTATGAAATTATTACGAACTAGTAATTTTAAATACTGTTAAGCCTTAATAACGTTAATATTGTCAATTTTAACTTAGCTAGTTTCTTGCCCCTTTTAATGAGAATAAAATTATTGTGTATTAACATTTTCTATGGTACATATGAGAATTAACAGCCTATTAAAATTAAGGTTTTTTAACTTAGTAACAATATTAATCTACCTACAATTTCGAATTTTGAGGTTTTAAATACTGTTACTTACATTCAACTATTTTAGCTGTGTTTTATATACTTGAATCTATTGTCTTTGCGGTTAATTTAATGTGTAATAAAAAGGTTTCTGTTGTTTAATATATGAAATTTGTTTTCTTTTGGAATATATTAATTATGTTCAATGTACGTGTTATCATAGTCGTTAATGAAGAATTCAAATAGGTTAAAAAGGACTCATAAGTGGCATTTGAGTGTTATAGTATGTATTCAAACTCTTTAACTATAATAATAGCTGTTAGAACCTGTTCGCATGATTTAGATTTTCTTGATTATGCTTTTCTTATTGATTGTTGCAAAAGAGTTAATTTGTTAAATATTGTACCAAAAATATCTAGCGTATATCTTTTCTATTGATCATTAAAGAAGCATTGAATTTGAAATATTTTCTTTGAGAAATTTCTAGGTGTTTTATTCATTTTCATTTTAACTATTAATGTTGATTATTGAGTTGAAACATGGATATTAGAGTATTTAGTAAGGCTCATTTGGTATTAAATTTTTTTTTCTTTTGTTATTCATTTCACGATAGGTGAGTAATTAAGTTAATAACTTAGTGTAGTAATTTCCAACGTATCGTGTAAGGATTCCTAGGCTTTGTAGGTACAAAGTTAAAGGTTAACCATGCATTGAGTTATGGATGTCGTAGCAGGATATTATTGTTGTATTAATTCAATAATCGGGTTTTCAGACACATGAATTTGATTTATGTTTGAATTTGGAAACGCTGATAAGTAATTTGTAGTTAATGTTAATGATCTGAGCCATTTTGAAAGTTGGGTTGCGATAGTCGTTCCAATTATCGATATTATCTGTTGCAATAAATTTAGTTTTTCGGTTTTGAAAGTTTTAGTTGTAAGAGTTGTTGATATTAATGTAATCTAAAAGGTATAATCCCATAGCATAATCCATGATATTGTCTCGCTTATAAGAATAGCGTTTTTAGAAGTAGCAATAATGGTTTGAGTATAGTGTAGTAGTACCTTATCCGGACTTATTGCCTTAAAGATTTCAAGAATAATCTTGATGGCCGTAACAATCTTTCACAATTAATCGTTAGATTACAACGATGTTAATTTATCATGTAACAATAATAAGAGCTATTTTCTATATTTTTGCTCCCTTAAGTATATACCTTGCATTATCGCACCTCGGAAATATTCTAGCTAATACATTCCTCGTTTTTCTATCGTTGGAGTGTTAAAGATTATATGCATTTTCCCCGACACATTCATAAACATCCTCCATATTTGTTAGTTCTATCACCGAAATGGCATACGATTTCTTAATATCATCTACAAATATTTGAATGGCTCGTATCATAGTTAACGCTAAAGGGGTCAAATTGATATCAACCGCACTGGAAGGGACTTTAAAGTCGTTCAACCTTTGCAAAATTATTAAAGTCTCTAACAAAAACATTAGGAAATTAGACCATCCCCGGCGGAAAAAGACGTATCTATACAACATCCTTAACTTCTTAATATTAAAACCTTACATAAGTTTTTAGACTCGTAAAATTGTAACCTGAAAGCTCAAAGTCCGTATATCGGGATTATGAAGAGGTTAATAACACTTTCGTCTCCTGTTTTAGCAAACTCAGATTTACAGAGTAACGAGTTTTATATTTATATATTGTGGTAAATGTTGTCGAAACAATCACAGGTGGTGGCTCAGTCCCTTAATCGAAAAGGCTTCCTTTAATGTAAATGAAATAAACTAGTAAAATCCTTCGTAAACTCTGTCCTCTCGCGTTAAAGTACTTTATGGCTCCAACTTTTCCCATAAATGTTCCGTTCCTTTCTGTCGTATCGCCCTCCTCCCCCCTTTTACGTTATTTTAGGCTACTAAACTGCGCTAAAATAAGGGACTATATAGGTCGCTGAGGTTGGATGTGATATGATACCCATTGTTTTAACATTCTATAGGATCTCGTCGCCTGCACAGGAATTGTGAAATACCACTAGTGTTCACCTGAAATACCACTCCTCTTTACGCACCATAATTTAAAAAGAGGAGAACAAAATAAGTAGACATATCATTATTATAGTTTTTGAAAACGCTCAACGTAACTCCGAAGTCTATTCCTTCCAATATTCCCTCCTTCAATATATACATAATTAAAAAAATTGATTATAAGGACGGCAGAAAAAGCTTTTCCGGAATTCAATATCCGAGATGCTGATACTACAGTTGAAAAACAAATTCTTTTTAATAAGACGTGATTGATATTGGTGCATCAGATCGGGAGATCTCTACTTCGTTTTAATAATTTTGATATTATTACACGGTAAGAGATGTTTCGCTGGATTATTCTTATGAATGTATATATATAGATAAATGGATAAAACTTTCATACGGGTTTAATGACTTTTATCTTCTAATTTCTTAAACTTGTCTAATACTTCTATTCATTAATGAATAACTAACAAGCGAAGGTAAAAAGTAAATAATATTGGCTTCCAATTTATGAAAACGATTATTTATAATAATAAATTTATTTTTGTTGTGTACGCCTAGTTCGGTATCCTCACCAGCCGGTTTCGATAGAAGAATACATTTTTAAACTGTATGAATCAACTTCGCCCCGCAATATAAACTCTGGATGTTTTATATTAACATATATTAATTACATAACCGTATTAGAATAAATTGGAGTAAAGTTGATTCAACTTTTAGGATGCCGGTTCAAACCTATTCAAACTTTTGATTAAGTCCTTTGTAATATAAAAATCATAGTTGAATCTCTAGCTAAAAATTTCATCGCAATTATCTTCGAGATAATGAATGCTCACCCTATAAAAAGGGACCGTAAGGCCGCGCCTTACTACATGAATATCCTTCAATACTTTGTTAATAAAGATGAATTACGACTTACTTTTTCCACTTGTCTTTCTGAGACTTGCGACCTTACGATCTTATACATCAAATCAGACTTAAAGTTTAGTACCACTTTATTGAAACCCGTCACAGTCACCATAGGCGAAGCTATTAACTTCCCCGAATATTAGGTACGCATACACTGGATAAATCTATAAGAACTCGATGTTGCCAAACGCTAAAAAAGAAAACAGGATTCATAATTATATAGATGAATATAAATAGAATAATTAACATAAATAAAACCTTACTTACAGGTTACACCGATAAGAGCGTCGCCTTTATTAACTTATTAAAACCCTAATAGTATAGAAATATCATGATGAACATTTCATATAATGGCATTCAAGTTACAATATATTTTTTCATTCAAAATCAGGGAGAATCTACTTCTATATAAAGGCTTGATTTAAATGAATTTTGGCGCCAAAGTTATTATTCATTTTCCAGTGTGAGAACCAAATTCTCCGTAATATACGTTTGGCTGAAACGCGGAAGATAATTATTATAGCGACTTAATGAAGAGATGAATATATTAAACTCGTCTCGTGATGAATTAATCTTTATGTATTGGCAAAAATTTTTAATTAGGCTTCCATATTTTCCAATATTTTAATAGGAATTTTCACCTCATATACAATCAGGTAATACCAAATTTAGGTCATATACATAGGGTATAATTTTTCAATACTTAGTATTTCATAATGATTATATATTGTGACGAGAAAATAAAAGTTTTTATATACCGTTCAAATTATATATTAGACTTTCATATCATAAATTTGGTTTGGTTACTGTTGTAGTACTACTTAAAATCAACGACTTTTTCAATAGTTCAGTATTATGAACTACTCTTTTTATTAGTAGGTGATTTATGTTAGTGATCGCATGTATTAAAATACCAGAAATTAGTTTCCTTATGTTCGACGATTCAATTATTATCGCGATATTCACTTCATCACACATTACAAAATTAAGGACGCGGCCGCCGTATATATATAAATAAATATTTTCTCACAATTATACGCTAACTTCCCATGTTCGGTCAGTAAATCCTCTATAATGTTTGTTGAAGTTGCAAAATTATAGAATTTTAAAATAGATTGGATTCGCTATGATACAATGGAAAAGAACGCAGTATATCTACGCGGCTTCAGGTACATTAAACGTATAAACTTCTGTACGAAAATATGACGAGCTTGTGCTGTTTAATAAAGATCAAACCATACGTAGACCACCGAGCTTATAAAGAGTGATTGAAAATTACCAAGCATTAATCTCCTTTTTTAAGGAACCTTTATTTAACGTAAATTATCACTCTATTCTCTAAACCTGTTAACAAACTAAAATTCCATGGAATAATATTTTCAAAGGATTTTTAACCCATAATAATATCACAGAGGAATATTCAAAAGACTAGTATAGATTTTAATATATTGTTACCAAGAATATCAATATCTTTGTTAAAGTGATCCGTCGCAATACTATCAACGTTCTAAATACGTTAGTTGCACTCAATAATATTACAATCCGTTGATTTAACACGTGCTAGGCATATATAACAAGTATCTTTCGCAATTTTATAATGAGTATATACGTTGAGGTCTCGTCTTATAGCTGTAACAATAATAGAAAAGATAAATAATAGTAAAACTGAGAAATTAAAAGATATAAACTTGTGTAAATACTTCTATTACTTGTACCCCTAGTTTTTTTAATGAAATGAAACGCATCGTAACTAATAAGTTGTTTTATACATTTATAACACAAATCTTGATACGCGATAAATAGAACCGAAAAATCCTTAGCCAACCGTTTCGAACCTTATGGCATCATTTACTTTCAATATTGCATTCGTCTAAACAAAGAATAATTTAGCGTTAACATAGTTTTATAATAAATAGGAAACCTTCGACTCCCTATCATACAAATACTTAATATATAAAATAAGGCGTTTAGATTACACCAAAACCTATTTACCTTAATACTGTTTTTGTTTTTGTTAAAAAGTGGTATGAGTTCAATATTAAATTGCGATTATAGTATTTACATACTTTGGTAACAAAACCTATTGCAACTCTCTCCTTTCTCTATTATAATATAAATTTAACATATCGAATATCATCAAGTTTTATTTGAGCTGTATTTTCATTGATATTAAATATACCAATTTTTTTTTAAGATTTGACTTTTTGGAAACAAATGTTTTAAGGATAGAGAACGATTTACGGAATGTGAATCTCTAAATCAATAATAATAAGTTTTTTTTTCGCCAGAGAGAAATGTGATCTTTTCCATATTATTAGCAGATACGTTTCATTGAACTTGATCAAATATAGTAATATACCTGCTTTATTCGACGTAAAATAAATATACCAGGTTATTAAACCTTTTCAAATTCCAAATTTTCCAAATTAAGTTAATTAAGGTTCTTTTTCGACCGTATTTCATTAGTGAGGGTTTACGTCAGGGAATGCATAAAGATTACTTTAAAGGTCGAGCGGCATTGTAAAGAACTTAACTATACGAAAACTGGTTTTTACCGTACCTTTTTCGAATAGCTATCACCGATGCCATCTTGTTTATACTTAATTATTATATTAACAGATAGTACACCTTCTGCGGCTAAAAGAGAGTTTGAAGTAATTTACAACTCCTTCAGTCGTTGTAATAAGGGCAGTCGCTCCTTTTCATAGGATTTTACCGAATTTCGTCGCTTTTAGATACTCCTGCCTACCTTTGAGGAAAATTACTCTGAAGGAACAAAGAATTTATTTCGTTTTTCGCCTAAAATATAACGAAGGTAGGTACCCCCTTATATAACGTATAACAACATCATTTATTACGTCATTGCTAAAGTTTACACAAAGGAATCTTATGACATTAATACATGGGGCTATCGGATTAAATTATCTTGCATATATACCTAAGCAGTCCAAAAAAAATTCACGCGGAGGTGATCGCGCTTCATTACATTCCTTTCGATTAAAAAGACTTGGCACAACTTAACCTCACTGGTCGTCGAACGATTGAATTAATATTTATATTTAATCGTATCACACAGAATATTACCTACCTTCTCACAACTTGTACTTTTACCGTTACAATTATACCGACAGGTTCTGGAAATCATTTCAAAACGATTGACCGAAAATTAACCGTTTTCATATTGAAAATCAATTTCAAACCCTGGACTTCAATTTTATTACAATTTTAACTCAAAATTGAAATAATATTTCGACTAAGATAGGTATATACGGGATAAGTATATGATTTTTCATAGTAATAAAGTTATCATGTGGGGATTCAGAGACCTTACCTTATTACATGTGTTTTTGATATGGTGATAATTAGAATACTCCGGGGCCTGTAAGAGGCTATACGCATTTCTCCGGGAGAGATTAAAGTATTTAACAATAATATTTCTGTGATTTTTGGTCTGAATAGAGACATCACTACTTTATTCCAATGAGCTTATATTAGATTTTACATCGTCGCTGAAACACTTCGTAACCTTATATAAATTCAATAAACTTTTGTGTATATATGTAGCGTGGAAACAAGATAGTGAATAAATTTATCAATAATAATATCATAATATATACCTCTTTACCTAATCAATATTACCTTTTGGTTCAAAAGTATAATTTTACGTTACGTTTAAATTTAATTGTAATTGAAAACTAGTAATACATTTATAAATAGGATAAGCTTTCCACATTCCAAAAGCGCTAACTATTTGTATATTGAACAATACCTGATCGAAATTCAGAAAAATTTTACGTTCTGGTCGACCCTTTCTCCGATTAATGTTATTACATCCCTTCTTATATTATTTTCAAACAATAAGATATGGTTAAATGAATTTTATGTTATATTTTTAATATTTTACACTTTTCTTCATTACTGAACGTTATATTAGATATGAAGTAAGGTAGGTTGTCGTATACTTAGTGTATAATCCTGTATCTTAAAAGGTTTAAAGTGATAAATACAGCTATTTCAAATGAATTTAATGGAGCGAATAAATAAAACTTATATGTGTCAAATCTTTCCGAATTCTAAGAATAACTGGATTTTTTTTTTTCGCTGTGAATTTTTTTTTTAAATGGGGAAAATTAAATTAAACCCTAAAAAAGCTTTCTTTTCACACCTGATGGTGATAATTCGGTTTTATATCTGCCGTTGTTGCTTGCGTTTCACGCCCGCTAGCTTACTATAAACTAGAGGTTTTTATTTATTTGTTAAATTTTTACGATGGTTATAAGGGTTTTTTTTAACAGTTTTTCGTCGCGCTCATCTATATTATTCGAAAGGGATTTGGCTCGGGAAATGATAGGGTGGGGCGGAGGATTCGACGAGGAGAGGGATAATAAGGGAAAATATGGAGGCGTTAGCGACGGGTTTATTTTAAATAGTTCCCGTTTTTCCGCTGTTATTATTGTTTTCGTCGCCGTAGCTATCGGTGTCACCTCCATCGGGGTAAATGATTAGACGTTCTGACGTTACTCGATGGCCAGCTATTAGCGCTGCGGCTGTAACCTAAGTATTGCCGCCCTTCGCCGTTTTGACGGTGGTATGAAAAGTCAGCCGAGAAGCTGTCAGTTATCCAGCTAAAGTCTTTGTAAAGACGCTATCATGGTAAGCAGCCAGAAGCTTAGCGGTAATAGAAGCTACGATAATATACCTGATTTTAAGTTTTAAACTCCTTGATGCGAAATTAACATGGACCCTTACAAATTTAATAGATATATTTCATATATGTCATATCCCTTCTTATATGCACCCTGTCATTCGACGATGCTGACACAAATCTAACATACCCTGTGAAAATGTGGATACCTAGGGGTTATTCGGAGCTAATCGAAGCCGTGTTAAAGGAAGCGAAAAGAGGAAAAATAGAGCCGAATTTTATG
>JASMMZ010000017.1:3022064-3154091 GCA_038502455.1 Anisogramma anomala | reverse complement strand
TTTTTTTTTTTTTTTTTTTTTTTTTTTTTTTTTTTTTTTTTTTTTTTTTTTTTGGTAAGTTAGAATTACTGGGAAGTGCACATTCTGTCGTTAGTATAGTGCAACTCTTGGTATTGTTGAATTAGCAAGAACTCAAGCGACAAGGCATGCAACCAAGGTATCGTAACCTGAAAATAACCACTACCTTATCTCAAATTCCTTACTTGTAGGCTATATCTTTTAACCTATTGAATAACCCATTTGATTTTTTTTATTATAGTATAAAAATATATAGAACTGTAATCGTATCCTTCATACCTTTTTCCAATTTACGAACAATGTATTATATGTAGTTGTTAAATACCGAGTGGATATTATATCAACCTTATATGTCTCTACTTTATACCGTAACTCCAAACCATGTTACTAATATAGATTGTGTTTATATGATTTTTTTCATGTAATCCATGAAAGCATCTACGCACCACAATGTTTTTAAAATAGGTTTCCAACCAATTATATCTGTAATAAAATAGAATGAACCGTTCTCATTTTTACCCATAGAAAACAATTATTAGGTAAAGATATTTGTACGAAACTTCACCCTAAATTAATATTTTAAACAGGTCCTTAAGATACCTTACAATTTAGTGATCCGTAATATTGTACAGACATGAAAACCTTAATTTTAGCCGAGTTGTAATGTTAGACTTTAATAGTTTTCGTTTGACTCCTACTCGCGTTGAAGATCTGACAACAATACTAAAAAGATGGAAGGACTTATAAAATTCATATAATCTATTCAAAAACCCGCAGCTTTAGGAAAATTATAATTTATAATTTGTACCGCGAGCCACATTTTTTCCAGGGGCTACAAACTCAAGTGTAGTAAAATTTAAAAAAAAAAAAAGGTATACTATTGAACGGGTTATATGCCGAGAAAGGTATTTTTTCAATAGACTCAACTGTTTTAAATGAAGTTGAAGGCCTTTTTAAGCGGAGGGGACAGTGGTGTAGATATTGATGGTTATAAAAGAAAAGTCATCGTAAATAGAAGTTTATACTTAAAGTTTTTACACCTTCAAATGTGAAGGAAACATCAAACTTTGTTTGCGCTCTAGTACAGGTCTGGGAGGCCACGTTGTCAAAAATGGTGCGGGATAAAATCATTGGTTATAAAGGCTGTTTTCTGTACGTACTCCTGTACAGGCAGTGCGCCCAGCTAACAACGCTTTTTTTATAGCCGAAAAGGGATCGTCGGAAAATATTCACACGATTGTAAAACCGATTCACTATATTGTGATGGAATAGGAGGTATTTGAAGTTATGGTGTTGAGAACGATTGAACTTGAATTTTTTTCTCAGAGGTAGGCACTGTTAAGGTTTACAGTTTAAGCCCCATACCTTTATTAACAAGGTGTTCCGTTCACACATACTAGGAAAGTTGATAAGGTCGAAGATAACTGCCCTTATTAAAATAGGAACCCTTAACAACGAGTTATAAACTATGAAGATCGTTTATGAATTAAGGGTGGTATTTAGATATATATAAATGAAGGTCATAGGTAAGATTTTTTTTTCGGTCAAGATTTTCCTTCTGTTTTGTTTTAGATACGCGACGTATGTATCACCATAAGAAGCGGAGTCTCTCTAATAACAATAACACTTTACATGGCCTAATAATATGTGCAACTATAACAAGTTTCATCTTCTCCCTTTTCATTAGCTATTTTCTACATATCTGCTCTTGTCGGTAGGGTTTAAAGACCTGTTTACGTGAAACAAAGTAACTTAAAAGAGTAATCGGGATGATTAGTATTTGTAGTATAAAAGATGAAGATGTGATCAAGAAGAAACATCTAGAGGTTTGCGTTACAGGTGGGGGCGTATAAGCCCTCGTTCAAAGCGTACCACTCTAGAATACCTGCTTCTAGACCGCTCCACCCATGAGAGTATAATCTGCAACGTGTCACGTTATAATATACTCTACAAGAGTATAGCCTGTAACATGACACGTGATTATATACTCTGTAAGAGTATAGCCTGAAGTATGACACGTGATCGTGTCATACTTCAAGAGTGTACCTTACAGCGTAATATACTGCTACCTAAATATACTATCTATAAGATATATAATAATATCCACAGCTTTGCATGGTTTTTTCCCCCTTAGGATCCATATAATCGCATCCTCGGCGCAAGCAAACAACAAGTAGGGACTGATTAGGCCACGTTCATCGGCGCAACCAGGGCTACAGTTTACATAGCTACGGATATCTAAACTGTTGGTCACCTTACGCTCTTGTTTCAAACGATAGCTCATAGGTCCTGTAACTTGTATTGGTTATCGATAAACTTGAGTTACAATCTCTCCCGTCGATATCAACAGGATTATTTTGTAGTAGTAAGTGGTATACTTCATATATGAAACTATCCAGTAATATTAGAATTCAAAAATAAAAAAAATGTTGCTGGAAGGGATGAATTTTGAACTTATTTAGGAATTATGGAGAGATCTCTAGAAAGGTACAATAAAGTGGTATTGGCGATCGTGGGTAATATTTTTATCTTTTTCTGGTAGTTGGTATGGTTTAAGATTTTAAAATATATGATTGTGAGGGAAATCCTTAATTTATTTTAGTTCGAAAAGTGTTTCAACCGTTATTTTCGGTTTTTTTGATGTGATGAAGACTGCTCCTCCAAAAAATCTCGTCTTCATTATAATCTTAACCTATTTTTCACTGTTTTCAACATGTTAATAATTATATTGAAGAATTTACAGAAGTTTTGGAAGGTGCGAGCGCTGCGACCAAACTCTTTACCAGCGTTAGATGTGAGGATAGACTAGCCGATAAAGTTATTTAAGTATATTTCCGTAAAGGATTCGTCGACAATTTTATACCACAGGTTTCATTCGTGATACCCAGCGAAAAATGTTTCGTGATCCTTAATTTATTATATCTTTCCGTTTTTAACAATTATCTTGATGTTTTGGTTGGTAAATT
This sequence comes from Anisogramma anomala, assembly GCA_038502455.1. NCBI lineage: Eukaryota > Fungi > Ascomycota > Sordariomycetes > Diaporthales > Gnomoniaceae > Anisogramma > Anisogramma anomala. The sequence continues at coordinate 3,151,107 of JASMMZ010000017.1, read as the reverse complement.
GACCTTACTTTAAGAGCTGGTGACTTTATAATTAGGGTATAACGTGAAGTTGCGTAACTTGAATCTCCGCTACGACCTGTAATTTTTTTGGTGATTTTACTTTGACGTAGCAATAACGATGTATTTACTCACGTGCTTGATTTCAGATCTTGTGATGGAGAGAAAAGATTAGTAGTTTTTTTGTAAAGAGAAAATGTGGTGCAGGGGTAAGGTTTATAGGTCATACGTTGTTTACCGTTGAACTTATTGTTTGATTTTCAAGGGTATTTGACTTACTAGTTTTCGATTTTCCATTTGTAGTAGTAGTAATATAGACTTAGCTGTTTGCCAACTTTCAAGATCTTAGTAGGTTGTTGATCGTTTTCTAACGATGAATGTTTAGAATATTTTACCGTCAATCTGAACGTTTTCTTTGTAAGGGGTTTCAATAAATATTTATTGATGTTGTTAATAGCAATCCAGTCACCATATTTCAGCTGTAGTGAAAACCCTACAGAATCCAATAGTTTTTCCTATTTACTATGATGAAAAACGAACGTATTTCGTAAACATCATTTGTAAAAGTCTTTCCTCTACGTCGCAATGCAAAAAAAACCGAAAACTAGCTTCCTTTTTTACCTAATTCATCTCTATTTAAACTTAAAAGCACTGATTCGTGTGGATATATTTTTAGATTTTGTCAAGTTTGCAGATTCGAATCTTCGTCGAGGTAACATTAATACTGAAAAAGTTAGGTATTAGATGGTTGTTTCTCCTAAATTTGGCAGTTCGCTGGATAGTCTACATATTACTTTGAATGGTGAAGTTCTTGTTCCGTATACTATATTGAATTTTATAAATAGATGAGTAAATAGAATTTTCATCATTGATGTCTATAAGTACTAGAAATAGATTTATAGCTTGTGATGACTCAATGCAACTATTGAAAATATTTTCACCTATCTCCGTTTACATCTTTTATAATACTAATCAGTTGTTTCTTTACTTACTTGTATATATTCAATTTCATCATTACATTTGAATCAATATAAGTAAATTTAATACAAATATTACTATACTAAACAACAATGTCACTACAATAAGGAATTAAATTACCACTGATTTCGACATCATTACATCCAGCCTTGTGTGAAATTCAAATTTGAAGAATCTTACACAACTTGAACAGTATATTATAAAACTATGTTTCGTTAAAGATGGTTGACTACATATAATACCTAATTTCAAACTTGTTAACAAAATTAAAGTCAAAAATTAGTAAGGAAAGGTTTTGTATAATAAGAATCCAAATTAATTATATGTTTTTATCAATTATCACAATGTTTTTGGAAATTGAATAATCTACTGCAGGGGATACTGTTCTCTTGAGGCCTAATCCAAGCAAAAAAAAAAAAAAAACGCACGTAATTAAACCTCAACAATGATTCAATCTGTAGTCAAAGTGTTAGTAAAGATCGCGACATATACTTAAATATACATTCAGAGATACATGCCACGAGTTTGGTAAATATCAACAAAGCTAACAATAAAAAGACTCAGTATTACCTTGAATAAAAGTCTCTTATAACATAAATTGGATTTGTTATTGACCTAGGGCATAATATCATCAACTAGCTACGATACCAGTTCGATACCTCTCCTTAAAAAAAAAAAAAAAAGCTTTTACAAGTTTAACCAACGTGTTGAATAACTAATCATTCATTCATATAAAAGTAATAATTTAATGGAAATGATCTCAATGACAACAAAGTTGATATTTTTTATAAGTGGTGTTTTTATTATTAATGCATTCTTTACTTTATGAATTGTATTTCTTATAATATTCGTCAATAGGGACGAATTCGATAAGCAATTAATTATTACCAATAAGTTAGTTTACCAATTATCCGTCAATTGTGAACTTATAATATTAGTTATGTTGATATAATAAATTTATGTTGTAAAAATAAGCTTGAATATCAATATAGTCTCCGAAAATATCTTCAACATTGTTACTCAATAGTGTGAATTACGCTTTATTCTTATGCTAATACCTATTCATTTCCTACGATTTTATAAATACTATTTTTAACTTGAAAGACTAACAAAAAGGTGTTAATCATAAACCAAAGACTGTTAGGCCTAATATATCAGGTACAAAAGATCAAAGAATTTAGGTAGATAAATTTCAAATAAAACCACACCAATACCATAGCTTACGCCAGATTTCGTGAAATACTCGGACAGTTTTCAAACAATAACCAGTGAACGATTTATATGGAAATATATAAAACCTGACCGACAATTGACATCAACATATAGGGGTATCATAGAAAATAAGAATATTACCTATATAATACAAAATAAAAGAAAATTTAAAACAACTAGTAAAACCCACAAATTTAATCATATATAAATTCGTAATACTAATATTTTAACGAATTATTCACGTAAGAAAATAGAGAAAATTGATACCAGTAGTTGTCGGTTGTATAAAAGTAATTTCGATATCATTCAAACGCTTTAAAAACGTGGAATAATCAATAAATAGCGGTGAAAAATATGAGGAACCTTTCCTTTTACCATTGATTAGTGATTGGCTATACGACGAAGTACGTCTTAAATAAAAATTATCCAGTGTTTGAATAATATTTAACACTAATAAGATCATGTAAAAAATATCAAATGTTTAATTTATGACAGTAATGTACGAAATTAATTATAAAGCACTGGTAAAGCAGTTGCCTATATAACTTAGTGTATAAAATGACTCGTAGTATATCAAACTTATAAAAAACCATATAATACTTTCAAAGCAAATATCAGTTATATCGTTTAAATATTCAAAGCGAGTATGTGGTAACGATGAAGTCCTACCAATAGATATAAAGTTATTTTCCTGATAAGCCAGTCATTGGGTTTCTCCTTTTACTTTTCTATTTTAACCTAGGTTTTGATGATGTCTGTAAGTAGTTTATAGTGAATATTAACCATTTAGACTGGTTCGAGTGGTGGATATCCATAGTATTTCTAGTCTTTTTTTGTGTTTTTGACTAATAGTACAAGTTTAGTTCCTTTAAATTTCAGTAATAAGTGCAATCTCTAGAGGATCTACCTAATAAATAAAGTCTTTTGGTAAGACTTTATAACGTATAAAAAGTTGTGAATAAGTACAATCTTCTTTTGAACTGATTCAAGGTTTAATATAACGTTTGAGCCTTTAAAAAATTCGAAATAAACTATTTTATTTCTGAAGAATATAGTTGATTTCATGATCGATAACGAATAACGTACCTTACTAAATATAATGTTGTCGAATTCAACATACTATATAATAAAAAAATCCTATTTTATATCTATTCATATGTCTAAATAATCACTGACTCGTTTTGCAATTGGTAAATTCAAATTGATTAATCCTTTGTTATCGATATTGTTACCTAAAATGGTAAAGTTGAATTCAAACATTACGTCAAAAGCATCTTAAAAGTTCAAACTACAATTTATATGGTTTATCCTCGAGTCTCAACCCCCCCAAAATGATGTATATTAGTTAAACAGATCAGTTACGTTTTGACGACTTCGAAACCACTTATAATCGTTTTAGTACCATAGCTTGCAACGATTTATAAATCCTTTATTACTTAGCCAACAAATTATAAATCATTTTGTCTATCTTACCACGAGATTCTCGTTTCAACCTCTTTTTCAAATTTAATTTTCATTTATTTGTAATTTATTTTTCCAGTCTCTTTACGGTTACTACTTTACTGATTTTACGTATAATAAGCGTACGTTTTCTATTTTTTCCACGGAACTACCTTGAAGACTATTGAAATATGATTTCGTAGTTTCTTAGACTGTTGTTGAAATTCATTTCAAAACCTATTTTGAAAATTAATTTATTGCTTATTTCTACCAATTTATATAACGTTTCATATATATGCTTAGTAAATTTAAAGATTCCTTATAGGTTCTAGATAGGCTTCCCAGCAACTTGTTAGGCATTACATTTAAGTCTTAATTATTAACACTTTCACTTACATGGAGTTTTCGTTTTTGGTTTAGTAGTTTGAATATGCGATAGTTACCTAATAAGATAAGCGTTCTAAAAGCTATATTACTCTTACCAAACGTATTAATTTTGCGTTTTGTTGTGTAAAGATCGTTTATATATTCTTTAACGGTAAAAACTTAAATATGTAGATTTTTTCACTGGTTTTTTATGAAGAAATAATAATTTCGAAGCGAAGTTCCGTATTTTAATTTTTAGTATTAAATACAAGGTTAGCCCATCATTAATATTTGATAAACTCATTAAAATTAAAATTAAAGTTTAAAGTAGTATATATGTAGCTCAAGCTTTCAATGGTCATATTAACGATATAACACTAATATTGACTACCGGTATTTGCGCCGCTAATTAACAAGTTAACTAGTATGAAAAGGTATTAATAACGCTTTTACTTTGAATATATAAATGAAACATATGAGGATTATAATTTATATGATAAACGTACTTGAAAGAAGTTTGCTTATATGTGTTATCTATGTAAGTATTGATAGGCTTAATTTATATGAATTAGCTGTTCGTCAATAGGGGTCCAACAGCTTTAAAGCACGAGTTTATGTTGAAAATAGCTTTTTCGACCACGATAGTAATTCGGGCGTTTATATTGAAAAAAGGAACGAAAACAGGAAAACTATTAATCAAATATAAGAGGAGTGAGAAACTTATTATATTTATTAGCTATTGCTGTTGTTCATATCGTTAAAAGGAAAAAGTTCACGAATATTGAGTACATAAAGCAAGGTTTAATTATAGAGAGGGAGCAGTATCAATGACGTTACTCACAGTTGGTATGCCTACAACTTTTATACGTTATTAAGGCATTTTGTATTTGATAATAGAAACACTATCACCTTTTTTAATACGCCATGGTATACTAAATTTAATGGTAGGAAAAACGACGCCTTTCATATTATGCCTGTAAGTTTCTCGCTAGTAAGTGGGAGGTTATATAATAGGTTAATATATAGGCTAATAATTATAAAGGATATAACGCTAACGATCAACATGTTTTCACTATATTTTTACGTTAGTTATAAGATTGTTTACGCTATGTGATTGATCAAGTTACTAGGCTACACCATATTACTATCTTCATAGCAACTTCAAAGTAGGGGCTACTCTTTCCTCTTTATTAATTTTTTAGATAATATCTAACCACTTTGACCGGTAGCATTAACTAAATTCCTTTAGATAAGTTAAATAATCGCATTTAGTGGCAAATAGGTAACTCGGATGAAGGTATTAACATGATATCGGTAAAGTTCATAACAACGAAGTTAATAATTTTTATAAATATGATTTTTACAAATATCACCGATTTTATCTATTATAATGAATTCTTTATAATATAGGCCAACAAACATGAATCTGATGAATAATTTACAATAATTGGATACCATTTACATTGACTATTCGCTAAATACAAACATATAATACAAAAAAAACCCGTATTAAAGGCTTCAAAAATAATAGTTGGATTCGATATTAGTACGGTAATAGATAGTATGTTAAGGATGATTACCAAATAGCTGGAGCGATTTACAATATATGTAGCTATTGATATTCACTATCGAAACCTTGACAAATGCCCTTTTGAACTTAGAATGATTAATAGGAAACGTTTCATGATAGATGTAATAATGCTAGAGAATAAATAAAAAAATCGAAAATTCTACGAATTTAAGTAAATTAAGGGCACAAATAATCCCATCGATATAATAATTAAAACCACGTTTAATAACGGCTTTAAAAGGTTCATAGACGGCAAGAGACTAATCCTATAATTAACGGATACGAAAATTGACCGATACGTAATACAGAGCAATAAAGATACTCTGATAAATTGAAAGATTACCAAAGTAGTAGTATAGAAATGAAGCATACCTAAATTTACTGAGTAAAGATACAACAATAATAATGTACGAGTTTGTAACAAAAAACTTATCTATGGGAATAAAACGAAGTAAATACATGTAATTGTTAAGCGAGGAATTGTAATTGAAGTAAACTTGTATGTAAAACAGTCTAGAATTGGCAAGGTTTTGCCAACAGGTATAGGAGAGACTTTAATGATTACTATTAATTGGTAATCGGCTACACTGGCGCGTACGCATACAACAAAAAGTTGTTTGTGTTGAAATAGCGGTTAATTGTAGTATAGTTAAGTCGACTTTACTGATTGTGATTTGATTGTTCTGACTGCAAGTCAAGTACAGTGGAGTGCCCAATTTAATGTGGGGCACGGGCCAAGTAGTTGTCCATATACAGATTAGTGTGTAGACCGGCTAGCGGTCTGCCAAACTCAGAAGTAATCACATCACCACTTTCAATGCAATACCAGTTACTTCGACCAGAGATTCGAATCGACTACGTTGCAACGATAAAGGTCTACCAACACGCGTTATACTTTTGTTGTCCCTTAGTTATATACTATTCTAGGTGCCCAATGAACCGTGACTTATATTAAGATTATTTTGCAGAATTTATGGGGTCTTCTGGGTTCCAAACTTAGGTCAAAGGGCGTTATATGTGTCGGAACACCGATTGGAAACACCCGGTAATATGGTGGATAAACCATTTGAAATGTATAGGCACCTTATCCTTTCGGGAGACGTGGCATTTGATAGACGTATTTAACAATATACCCATTATACAAATTTCTCTCCATCCCACCCTTTTTCCTCTTGCTGCCGTCTAACCGTAATCAACACCTAGGCCACGGTATGTGTTGTTGTACGGACCCTCAAGGTGAAGCTCGGTGCCAGCCTACTGGTTACACAGGACTGCTTACACACCACTGCTTTCACAGCAGTACAAAAAGTTCTCAGCATAGATGATACCGGCAGAGTGGTGAGCGACAGGACAAAGTATCAAGCGGTCGGGGAAGGCCGTTGGAGAAAGCCTATTGCAAGCGCACCTATCAACCTCAACGAGTCAGCGGACTGTGCGCCCAAAAGAAGACGGCCAAGCAAGTCTTGATTGTTTGAGAAACACATCTAGAGCTTATTCTTCAACCTTTCGCACTGCATGATCACTTTTTGGAGGATCACCACGTTTTGCCCATGGCTGCAACGAAGCAGGGACAGCCCAACCGGGGAGTGGATCGTCAGGGAGTGTTCCGCGCCCCCTGCTCCGTGCCCCCTGTCGTGCATAAACCACTTTGCGTACCGCGCGCCGGTGCCCGATTCCTAATCGGAAATCGCGCCGCCGCCTCCATCGCTAACGCCAACAACGCGATTTTTACTTCCCACACAATAAACTCATTTGCAGCGTCGATTTGCTGCTCCAACACCACGACATCCTTCTGCAATTATTGTTATTTCATTCTCCGTCCCTCGAAATGACGTAAACATCAGATTTGAATGTGTCGGCCGCCTAAGCAGACCTGTGCACCGAGGCAGATGATTAAGACAAGGGTGAGGGTTCAATCAGGGTTGGAGTAAGGCGTGATGGTTGTAGCAATTGACTTGTTGAATTGGTAATATTGTTTACTAAGTTACTGCGCACAATGCCTACAGTTGAAACCGCTCCTCTGATGTTTCGATTTTGTGGGGCGAGGACAAATCCACATACATCAACATGACTGTTTTGGCCCGTGATTGTTGGAGTGCATGGTACGTACCCGACAGGGTCGTGGAGCAGGGGGCGCGGAACACCGCATACATCGTCAGGCGTCACAGTGCAGCGGTGCATGCACCATGGATCAGGGTCATGGTCAGGATCAGGGATTGGCAGGGTTGGGCCTGCAGCCAATTTTGGCATTTTTGGGTTGGCGCGACTTGCAAGGGAAGGAGGGAAGGAGGAAGGAGGGAAGGAGGGAAGTAGGGAAGGCGGGAAGGAGGGAAGCCAAGGGAAGAGGAGGCACTCACTCCAAGCCACTGCCCACTGTGAACTGTGCCACTGTGCCACTGTCACTCTGCCTTGTGCCTGCCTGACTTGTGGCCGCTGCTGCTGCTGGCTTTCATTTTGACTTTCGCTCAGTTTCTTGTTCCCTCTGTGCATGTTGATCTCCCGGGACCCCAACTGCTATGCTAATTGCTAGCCATTCTCTCCCCACCCTCCTCCTCCACAAAAACAACAACGACACTACACACACACTTACGACAATCTCCATCTTGGCAATCGGACTAGGCCCCCACTTCCACCGTCTGTCGACCTACGATCCGGCGCTCCCCACAAACCTCTACTGCGACCACGCCTACCTACTTCTTTTGTGCAGCATAGCATCTGGCATCAGCATCGCATCGTGGAACTTTCCGCTTGTTATCCTCGTCGCCGCACGCTTTCCGGGGCAAGGCCATCGCGCGCGCGCTCTCTGTCCGGGCCGATTCCACAACCAAAGCGGAACACGACACGACAACACAGGCATTCATTGAATTCATCACACTCATCTTTGATATCGGCAAGGCATCCGGCAAGAGACCACCAACCACCCTGCGCCTTGCGTCCTCCAGCTTCGGCCCATCACGGATCTTGCTGCAGCCACAGCCACAGCCATAGCTACAGCTACGGCTACGGCTCCAGCTATAGCTACATAGTGCAGCCACAGTCGCCATCACAGGCACAGGCAAGGCACACTTGCTCCCCGTTTGCTCCGGGCGGCGTACAAGTTGTTATGGCGAGGTGGACGAGGGTCCTCTCGGTCAGTTGGTTTGTTCCTTCGTTCCTTCATCTCGTCCTGTTGCCCGGCGCCCGGGTCAAGCATCCAAGCTCAAACAGTGCTACGTGACGACTCGTCCCATGTTTTGCACAAGATCCCCCAGCTCCGACTCCACCATTTCTACAGTACTCCACACCTCCACTTGCTGCAAGCCCGCAACTACACAATTGCATCCACATTTCCCTGCCGAGTGACTGTTCGCCCACATGGCAGCGCATGGGCTCAACTGTGGGGGCATGACCACGACCACGACCACGACCACGACCACGACCGTGACTTGACTTGACCTTGGAGATTGTCAGCCACTTGCAGCTAGCCTCCACTTTTCTGGCCCTTCATCCCACCATCGGATTATGAAGTATCTGGTACTGGTGCCACTGCTACTGTCAAGTCGACCAGTCACTTCACCGCGCCACCACTCTACATCTCCTCATTTTTCTCCTTTTCCAGCCCACGTCGTTGGCCAGGCAAAAGCAAAACAGACCGAAGAAGAACAAGGAAGACACGCCGTTGGTTTGGCACCCGCTCATTTCGCCTCGCCTCCGATCCGATCTCATCTCACCCACCCTGTTCATGTTCACATGGCTGGCCAATACTCCTAACTCGTCGTCCTTCTCATCTCCCACCACATGCGCCCCCCATACACATGCAAATCGAACTTGGCCGCAACACGCAAACGCAATTACATTCTCACCTCACCACAACCAAGCAGATTTGCCTCGTCATCAATGTTCCATTCTAACTCTTGCCGCAGTGAGTACCAGCGGACGCCCGTCTGCTCGTTGTGGCCGTGACGAGCGAAGAGATGGAGCCTGACGTCGATCCACCTCTGCTGCCCCTCCAAGCCGTTCGACAAGGAAAGCCTACGAACGATCATCAAAAGCTAGCTCTTGCAAGATCACATTCTTCAAGCTCGCACTCCAGACGAGCAGCCCGACCGGCTCCTGGACGCCCCCCACAATCGTCCACCAAAGGGGATGTGGCAAGGGTACCTGCCTCTGCAATACCAGCCACAAGTGCAAGACCGGCAACTCATGTTGCCACTCGTGTTGCCTCCCAGCTCGGGCGATCGCACACTTCTTCGACACCCCTCGACCGCATTGCAGCCGCAACCGCTGTACCCTTTAAACAACCCCCGGCCTCCCACCGCACTCGCGGCCAACCTCCCACAAGATCCTCGCGAACAGCGCCAGTGCTGCCGTTGTCCGAAAGGAATCAGGGCAAGAATGCCCTCGTGTCCCGGTCGAGGCAGAATTCCGCCTCGGAGAGATCGGACATCACGCCCGACGGCGGCTCGGGTGGTCGAGAAGCCCGTCGCTTCGCCGTGTCCAACGTCGGCAACAATGGCCGGATTTACCTGAGGTACGCCTTCCCACACGAGTGGACGCACACAGTGATGGTGCGGAATCTAGCTTGAAGCGTCGCGCTGGGTCGCGAATGCTGCGGCAACGAGTTACTGACCAAGGCTTTACGACGGTAGACCCACAACGCGCCCTGCGCAGGAGAGACATCCGCAGCCCAGTTTTGTCTTTCCGATCACACCACCTCAAACCGCAGGCCTGGGTGCAACGGACATCACACCCAATATTTTTGATTTCGACAGCCCTCACGACTCTCAACAATGGCCGAGCGATGGGCCCTCGACCCCGAGCCAGTCGATTTTCTCGCGCATCCTCGACGATCAGGATATAAGCAGACCGAGAGTTCGCAGGGCCTTGTCCGATTCCACTATTCGTGAATCCAGCGTTGCTCGAGATTCCGCTGATGGTTTCAAGATCGTCATCACGAGGCCGGGAGAAGATCGTCGCCCTAAATCTGTAGAAGACATCAACGACAGGGAACCCCATTTTCTCGATATATCCATCCCGTCTGGGAAACTGGGCACCCCACGATGGTCTGCCAGAGGAACACCTTTGATTCGAGGCTCTAGTTATGCGCCGACGGAGGAGGTCCGCTCAAATCTATCCTCGCCACTCACGTCGCACTCTTCGACCGTCCAATCCCGAGGGGCCAGCTCTTTGATGCCATCCTGTGCTGCCCATAAGTCCCACATTGAGATGTCCGACTTTGGTGGCTCAGCTGGACTCGCACAGGAGCATGTCCTTCGTGCGACGTACATGTCTACGCACTTGTTCATAGAGCCCAACATGTTCGATGACTTGACCTTCAAGCCGGGATGTGACGATCCAGCTATTGTCAGATACTCGGCAGTCACGGGCGCTGTGACGGCAGCCACTCCGTCACGATTAGTAGCAGAGATCACCTCGGCCACCTTTCTCGATTATGAGCTTCTTTCCGACTTCTTCCTCACATTCCGCTCGTATTTGGCGCCACTGGATCTCCTCAAGATGTTGTTCGCGAGGATGCGGTGGTCGCTTGGCAAAACCGACGAGGTGGGAACCGTGGTCCGCGTGAGGACTTTTGTGGCCATCAGACATTGGATTTTGAACTACTTTGTGGATGACTTCGTTGTCGAGTACGAAATGCGTACGCAATTCTGCCTTCTCATGAACAGCCTGTCGGAAGAGATGGCACACAGTCAAACTGCTCGGCGCGTTCAGCTTAAGATCCTGGCCGAGCTGAAGAAATGTTGGAGACGCGTCTGCGCACAATTCTGGGACGGGCCCGAATTTGATCCCAACCACCCCGCCGAGGTTCCTATCGCCCCTGGCGGCATTCCGGGACATCGAAATCCCTCGCTCGATCCTGACTTCTGGAAGCAGTTCTTGTGTGAAGGGCCACCACAACTTGCCCAGGTTCACGCACCCTTGGCTAACAAGCCTCTGGACGCCGAGACAAGCTTCTACCGTGAGGTTGCTCAGGCAGGAACAGAGGAGGATCGGATTGGTCTTGTTTCGACTGGTCGGTCTGGGACACTGGATAATGAGACGGGCGGGGAGACAACGCAGCAGGACCAGCTGTCGCCTACGAGCCCGTCGAGTGTGGAGGCCGTGTCGTGCTCGCTCCCATTAAAACTTCATCACCAGAAACCGAGACAGCAGCTTGGTGCGCATCCAGTCGACCCGAGCCTCACCTTTGCCAGCACCCAGCCAGTCGCGGCGACGCCACGAGCCTTGCAGGGGAAACGTGTGCGTCCTAACCAGACACACAAGCAAAACAAGGATAGCACCGACTCCATGCGACAACATACCACTGCGTTGGAGAAAATGCTCAGGATGAATACCAAGACCTTGATGTCACTGCCCTATGCCGGCAGTTTGGTGAGGGGAAACGTGCTACCGCCCGGCCAGGCCTTTGTAGAGGTCCTGACGCCCACGAGCTACCACGGATCGAGCAGACAAACAACATATTTGCGGCTGGAAACCGATCAGCTTGCCAAAGAGAGAGGTCCACCCGCCGCCATGTCGGGCCAAGGCATGCGCAGGCTGATCGGCAGCGTTAGGCGCGTGCTGACCACCAAAGGGCAGCAAATCTCGCCGACGCAAGGGAACTTCAACATAACTCCAATAGGTCCTCGCGGCGTGACTGCAAACAGGCTGCCCGGGACGGCTATCGTGCCCCAATCTCGACCGCGAGCAAACAATGCTCGTCTGCCCGTTCGGATCGACCTCCTTGGGGCGGTAGTTGTGGAAGACTTTAAGAAAGTCGTCCGAGAGGATGCGGCAGAAGCAGCGGCAGAAGCAGCGGCAGCGCATAGATTCAGCGGATCCGTTCTATCGACCTCTGCCGCGGTCCATCTGCCCGACGAGGTTGGCTTGAATACGTCCACCGTCGACCTGCGCAGTGGGCTACAAGACGAAGACGGCATGTGCCTCTTAAGTCGAGGCGGGTTGTCACCTGGGGGCACGTCCACTGTCATGTTCGACGACTCTCTGCGACCATCGATGGGCCTGCATACTATGGCCGGCGCCCTCGGTACACTGTCGCCGTCGGTAGATGTGTTTGACGATTCGTTCCTGGCATCAGGCGCCGAACCCTCCCCTCCAAACACTCCGGAAGGCCGGACTGCTGATACGCCAAGGAGGTCTTCGGAAAAGTTTGGTCATAACATACATCGCCCTGCCAGTTCATTGAACGATCTACCACCGTTTGCTCCAGATTTGGACTCGCTCCGTGGCGGGGCTCAGTCGCGAGCATTCGGGAATCTAGAGCCGCCCTCCTTCCACGCGGGGCAACCCCGTTCCTCAGATCTCTACCGGCGGCAATCTTCAGTAGGGCCGCCTCTCAGTGGACTCGGGCAGCGGCATGCTCTATACCAATCCGGCAGATCGTTTGCGTCAACAGGAACCAATGGTTCAAGGAGGCGAGCTTCTTCCCACAGCGGAATAGACCGCCACTCAACATTACGCAGCTTCGACGCAACCACGTACTCTTACCGGAGCTCTTTGGGCAATTCCATCGCACCTTCGGCCACCATTACTGCTTTGCCGGAGCCACTGCGCATCTTGAGGCGACGGCCAGGTGGAGACCTAAGAGCGGTGGGCAATGTGGTCGACCTTGGACGACACGATGAGCTGCGTAGGTCTCGCTCACTGGGATCTCTGACCACGGGTACATATACGTCGTCTTTTGGAACGTCGCTCATCCTGAGCCCCGGCCGACCCAGGGACACTTCGGGACTCGTGGAAGTTGCCAATAGCGACTGTTCGCGTGATCAACGGGCCGCTTTCTCTCTTGGCGCCATGGCAGAAAAGTCCAAGCGCAACATCTCGCTACTGAGCTCCTTTGCGTCAAGACCCATCATGCGACCATCCTTTGAAGTCGAGGCGCAGAAGTTAGCCAACATCCCAGATGACGATGACGACGGCGGAGTCGAGTCGGCCTTGTCGAAGCTGGAAGGCAGGTATGATAAGAAGGTGCTCAGGCTGTCGATGGAGCCGATCAAGCTCAAGCCTGCCAAGAAACTGGTCCGCCCGCCACCACTCTCGCCAGTCGGCGCTTCTCAAGTCACGGCAGAGACAAAGAAAGACCGACACAGGCATATCGAGGACAACGGTTTGGCGCCTCACTCACCGCTGGCCGAGAGCGATTCTCCTGTACTCCCATGCTCGCCATCGACCTTTGTCGCGGCTCAAGGGGAACGCCCGTCACTGCGGCCACAGGTTCAAGTCGATGTACAATCCGTGTCCTCTGGTTTCACAGACACCTCGTACGGATCCATTCCTCTACTGCAGCGCGGGCTGACAGACGATGGTTGGCGGAGCCGGAAAGAATCGACCAATCAATCCATTTACCGTGACGAGAGTGAAGAGGATAGCGCAAATGACGAGAGCCGCGACGACCGTGTATCGTATGAGTTTGTCAGAAAATCTTCGAGCATGGAGAAGATTCAGCCTGGGGAGACCATGCCTACACACAAGCGCAACAAGTCGGTGGCCTCACAGATCTCGCAGGGGTCCTACCTGAACGTAGAAAACTCTGATGACGAGTTGTCGTCGGAGTTGTCCGATATTCCCATGGAAGAAGACGAAGACGACATGGCAATTCCCACGCTCCGGCCCCACGCATTGCTGACCAAGATTCGCACTTCGAACAGCCACAGGCGCCTCGACATAGCCCGCGATCACGACGACAGCAGGCCTGTCGAAACAGCGACTCCCACAGTACTGCCTGGAATGGAAATGATGCCTGACCACCGCAACCACAGCATGTGTGGGCCGAAGCCACTGCCTCTTTCCCCCGACGACACGCCCGCATTGAACAAGACTGGTACCAACAAGAGTTCGAAGAACTCGAATTCTGCAGGCCACTCTGGTGTCAATGCAGCGCTGCGAAGCGCCGCCTGTGTCACGGAGCGCGAGTCAACCACACGCAAGTATGCGGCACATCTCCCGTTCGTTCTGGCTTTCGAGTCGGCCGTTCTTGCCCAGCAATTCACTCTGATTGAGAAGGACGCTCTTAATGAGATCGACTGGAAGGAGTTGATTGACATGAGATGGAAGAATGCCGATAACAACGATTCGCGCTCCTGGGTGCGGTTCTTGCGCGACACGGACGCCCGAGGGGTGGAAGTGGTTATTGCCCGCTTCAACATCGTCGTCAAGTGGGCCATCTCCGAGATCGTGTTGACCCAGGACATCGAGGAGCGTGCCCGGACCATCATCAAGTACATCCACATCGCGGCACACTGCCGGCGGTACCGCAACTTCGCCACAATGAGCCAGATTGCCGTAGCCCTTACCAGCGGCGAGATCGGTCGTCTGACCAAGACGTGGAAGATGGTGCCTTCCACCGACCTTCGCACGCTTCATCAACTCGAGACGCTGATCTCGCCCACGCGCAACTTCTACGCCTTGCGCGCCGAGATGGAGGGTGGCGGCCTGGCGACTGCGGGCATGGGCTGCATTCCTTTTGTGGGCATCTACACGCACGATCTCATCTTCAACTCGCAACGGCCGAGTGAAATTGCGAGCAGCCGAACTACGGCGCCGCTCGTCAACTTTGAGCGCTGCCGCATCGCCGCGGGCATTGTCAAGGCGTTGTTAAGGCTGCTAGAGGCGAGCAACTTGTACGATTTCCAGCCGATCGAGGGGATCATTGAGCGGTGCCTTTGGATGAGTGCGTTGACGGATGAGGGGATTCGGTGGCACTCCTCGAGACTGGAGTGAAAGAATGGAAAGCAGACACGGATAGGATGTGTATGTATGAGGAAGGAGAAGAGACGAGAGTAGAGGACTAGTCATTGAATGCCTGATATTCGAATCAGGCTACAACAACCTACAATGCCCCTGTACAAACCCCTGAACGAATACCTGCGCTTTTCTCATGCTCGCGGTCTCTGCTGTTCGTTCAGGCGCAAGCGGATGAATAGACCCGCAAGTGTCTCGCACGCACACACAATCCTAGCAGTAGCTTGCTTCGGTGCAAAGGAATATACAATGCTACGTTCACTTCCCACTACGGCTCCCGCCATTCGCTTCATGATTTTCATTGCGCTGGAGTGGAAGAATTAAGAATCTGATGACATCATTTGTGGCACGGAGAGTGCGCGGCCCCAGTCGGGAAAAAGGGAGAAATAGTGAGAAGCATATAATTTGATCACAGTGTGGAGTGATGTAATAATTTTGATTTAAGACTCGCCTTTCAAGACTTCATGCCTCTCAACGAAACATGCCCCTATTTCTTTAACAAATGTACAGGGCTTTAAACGATTTGATAGTCGTAATTAAAATAGCCTACAAGATTAACAGCTTATTTGATAAGATTACTAAAGAATAGGTTTTATATGATTTCAACCTATAACACATTTACAATAGAATTATTTATTTGCTTATTTACTCCGTTCTTTTTTATACAAAGGCTTTTTTTTTAAAAAAAAAAAAATCGTTGTAATAATAAAATATATTGTATTTCTATCCAATATTTAATTGGTTTATTGATGTTGATTACTTGAACCAAAGTTAATCATTGAAGTTTGTAGTATAAACGGAAAGAAGTATCTATTTTTGTAATCAGTATATACTAAAGTTGTTGGAATAGCAGTTAATTACAGTATAGTGTAGTCAACTGTACGGATTGTAAGTTGACTGTATTGACTGCAAGTCAATTGCAGGGAGTGCCCAATTCAATGTGGGGCACGGGCCAAGCAGTTGCCCATACAAATTAGTGTGCAGACTGGCTAGCGGTCTGCCAAACTTAGAAAGAATATCACCACTTTCAATGCAATACACCTGTTACTTCGACCACAATTCAAATTGATTACGTTGTAAGGATAAAGACCTACCAACACTGATTAATGCCTATTAGGTTAAGCAAAGATAAATTGTGTAGAAGAAGTAACTTTCTTGTTGCGTTTTGTTTAGGCTAAGTAGAAGAATAATTTTTGCGAAGTATTCTGATAAAATTATATTAATTTTCGTGAGAATAAGTAGGGAAGGCTTCTAAATCGCGCTAAATATCGTGGTTGTTTAAAAGTGGTAATGGTATCGCCCGGCTATCGACATTTTCTCATTGAAATTATCTCGTAAAACTAACATTGAGATCAACTACTAGAAAATGTTTTAATAATTAAGTTTTTAAGTCAAGAAGCGATCACCAATTTTTTAAAACCTTAGAATTTGATAAACGGCTCAGTCGTTATTATAATTACTATTGTAAATAGCAAATAGCAAACCGTTGAATCACAAAATCCTTTTAATAACAAATAACAACATCGTTGACAAACACCAACTTACAACCTTCCTTTCTATATCAATCTTGCTCTCTACTACAAGATCGTTAACTGAGTATGTAACTGTTATAATGGTTGCCGAAAACACTAGGATTGGCATCGTTACCAACCCTATGAGGAAAGAAGTAAATGAGACTCTCAGTATTATAGGCTAATGCCTAAGCTAATAGTCACTAGTGATATAGCTCTGACGGTTGTCATACTCCTACGATGCTCTAAAGCTGTTTAGAAGCATATCCTTACACCTGTTATGTAACCAAGCTACTCCTTTTCTATAACTATATAACAACTCTTTAGCAAGAGTTTATTCCTACTTTTCATTATTAAGGATTATAGATAGTATCCGACCATTTTAAGTGATAGTTTTAACTTAATTCATTTATATATAATTTCCGTTCTTTCTCGGCGGTATTTTTGCTATTTGTAAACGGATATGACTTAAAGCTTTATTTCCGATATTTCGAACCGAAGCGATTGGGCGATACGATAATTTTTCGACACGTGTTTAAGGAACTAACTTTCGGATACTTGAATAATATAACTCGATTATTTACTTGGAAAATACGAACAATTTACTAAGATTTTACGTACAAAGTTCATTAAACGGGATCAAGCCGCTCGCGAGCATGATTTTTATATATGTCATAGTTCGACCTACGATAGTAAGCTAAGTAGATGCCAAATGGGGTAAACTATTGAGGTACAGCAGAAGACTAGAAGAGGCTACAGTAGCCCTTCGTGTAGGACCTATGGGCATGGCCAGTATCCAGCCCATTACGTGCCCTCGCATATGCTATATAGGGATCGCGCCTAGTCTGTGCCCGGACTGAGCTTGAACCTAGTACTATATTTCCCATTACGTGTATATTTATATAACCTATAAGCTTAATAGCTAATAGCCTAAATTTATGATATACTTTCCTTTTCTTTAAACTTTGTAAAAGCCGTAATATTCCGTTAATTAAACGTAGGATGCGGGCTTTACCCGCTTAGTACATGGACCAGGCGCAAACCATATACGGGCTGATAATGTGACTTTGAACGCGTTGTATAATATATCAGACGGTTTAATCCTAAGTCGCCGACACCATATAATGCGCCCCTTAACGTACTGTATAATGTATTGCTTTTATCGCCGGAATCGTATAACATACCCTTTAATGTATTGTATAATATATCGTTTTTACAGATAATACCATATAACGCGTCCTTTTACCGTGGCGTATAACGTATAAATCCTACCAAATCCGGTCCTTCGATACTGATAAATACGGATTACAATATAACCTTTAAAATTTCCCTCTTTTTCCTTTTACTTTACTAACCTCCTTTCGATATTTCCTACCTTACCAAACTTTTTTAATAATTTTATTATAACCGATTATATACGAATTGATCATAACCTATTAACTCTTCAAAACAATTGAACCTTTTCCTTATTTCTATAATAAATATTTATAATAAGTTTAACTCAAGTTATACTATTATTAAAGTTTCTAATGATAACTCTTAGCCGTCGCATAGAATACGTCGTCTTATTATATACAAATACCTCATTATTAATTATATTTTGTAACCTCCTCGCGTTATAAGCAACTTAGTTACTACTACCAACAACGAGGATAAAAGCGAAATCTCCCCTTTGTAAGCGAAAACCGCGTATATATCGTATATTAATTACCTTTTCAATTTTGATATTTTTTATGTATATCCGAGTTTATTGTAAGCAAGGTTTTCGTACGTAGCAAAACGGTTATAATAAGGTAATTTTGAAAAATTAATCTCATAGGAAACTCAATCGCGAACTAACCCCTTTTCGTGATATATTTAAGAAACAAATTAACTTACGGTTTTTCCTGGTTTATGCGCCCTATGTAGATATTGAGTTGTAATTTCTAAGACGAAGGTTATATTTTATTCTCTGTTCGTAAAAGGTAAAGTAATGTTTCGGAATACTAGACCGTTTGTATACTTTTATTTTCCTAGTTAATTAATAATTTCATTCAACTTCGAAATATTATCTGAAATTGAATTTTTTTTACTATTTCTATAATATAAATTATTAACCTCTCTAATATATATCCACTTCTCCCCGTTCTTCCGGGTTTGCCTTCATTTAAAACTTTTTCGTCATATTTTTCGGTTTCGCCTTTTTACTGTAATAAAAATACATCAGTTAGTCGTTCGTTAAAACGTAATAATTTTACGGTGGCTCTTTTCAATACCCGCCGTATGCCTTCACGTAAGTTTAGTTAAATAGTTAAAATAATATAGTTATATGAAATATGTTTTTATAATTAATATATGTTACGACTTATAAAACGTAGCGAATGACGATCAAGATCTAACTGAAAGAACTGTTTTTTTATCTATATTCTATTTATTAACCTTAATTAGTAACGAGTTAATTGAGCCGACCGAAAAAACATGGAGAATCGTACCTAGGTGGATCGCATCGCTTAGGTATAACCTAATATATTATAATTCCTAATAATCTATTTCAAGGATTTTTTTTCCCGCCCCGCTCCTCGTTAGTCTTTATCGTCTGATTCCTTTAAAGCTTATCCTGTTTAATGTTATTCTCTATTATTAACGTCGCCACGCGTCTACCCCGCTAGTTATTAGTTTTTTTCGTCGACGTTTATCAGTACCTATCTCACCCTACACCGCTTGCTCTTACCAGCTTGTTTTTATATCCGAAACCAATCGTAATAGGATACTTAACATTAATAACGGTTTATTCGTAAAATCTAAATAATAATAATAATAATAATAATAATAATAATAATAATAATAATAATAATAATAATAATAATAATAATAATAATAATAATAATAATAATAATAANATAATAATAATAATAATAATAATAATAATAATAATAATAATAATAATAATAATAATAATAATAATAATAATAATAATAATAATAATAATAATAATGATAAATAGGTAAAATTGTAATAAGTCGTAATAGAAGTTGCCTTGCAGTCGAATATTTATTAGAAAAACTCGGGTAATATATATCCGGCCCTACTTATCGTATTATATTATAATAATAATGGATATTCCTCGTTTGTTTTACAAATACTATATCATTTTCAAGGTAAAAGCGATTCTCTCCGCGTAGGTTACTCAATATATATTCGACATCAACATCGATACACCAGATTATGATAAAGTTAGGCGTACATTTATTGCGTATCAAATTCATTTCAAGTTGTAATATATTAGTAATTTTTCAATAATTCCCAATTCGGTTTATTATAACGCTTTGACTTAATTAATATTAAGCGAATATTTCTCCATCCTATTTTTACCTCCAAAACTACATGAACCATAAATTACTCGTTTATACCTTTTCTTTTTTAGTTAACAACGAAAATTAATTTCGGGCGAAAATCGGATAGAACCTATAAGGGGAAGGGGTTCTTAATCGTCCGTTTAACCAAATTCACGTAAAATATAAGGTATTTGTTAAAAATATTTAAACCGATGTTTAACGAATTCGAAATATCAACGACCTGGTATTAGTTATAAACTTAATTAAGCGTTGTATTCAAGTGTTTACTTTTAATATTACCAAAATTAAACTCTACTTACTCGTTTATCTTATACCTTTACACCTAATATCATCCAAGATTTATTATAATTTTTATTTATTATTAAGTATATGTTGTCGCTACTTAAACCAATATTATACCTTTACGTAAGTTTATCGAAAACGTAACAGCTTGTACCGTTAAATTAATTAAGATTTCGTATTCATATTTACTTTAATAATAGGAGATATTTCGTTCATATTAATCAAGCAATTTATACTAAATCTACTGAATATCAACTTTGAGTCATTCAATATAAATTAACAAATATATAAATATAATACCCAATTATATTACGAAAAGACCACCATGATTTATAAGTACCCTTAATTTTCTCAATTTACATATTCGATATCATTATGTTTTTTATAATTAGTATGCCGTCAATAAAGATAAATGAACTTTTACTAAAAAATATCAAGTCGTTAAAAATACGTGTACCTAATCCAAATCATAGTTATTAACAATAAAAACCGGAAATCCATAAAGTCTTGATTAAACATCCCGAAACCGTTTCGCATACATATCGGCAACTATAGACTATATAACTTCGAGTTGGATACACTTAAAAAAGAGGTTCGTAAAAATTAATAGATATCGAAGGTTATGATTAGAAATAAGGAGGTCGAATATAAAGTCGATGAAAAAAAATTTAATACCGATTTAAAATAAAAAGGGGTTAAAGTAAGCCTTATCGGAAGATACGACTAGATTTTGTATTATTATGTTACGTATATATTTAACATAAACGTCGAATATCTACGATTTTCTCCTTTTAACAATAGTCTTGTAAATAAATTCCAAATGAAAAGTTTTTACCTTCATAATCTATAATAAGCTAATAGTAGGTTTATTATAAAATCATCTTTGGTAATAGTTTTTAATTCAGTAGTTATAATCGGTCATAGTAACATACTATACCACACGAATTAATCTTATGATCCATAATTTATATTAATTGTTTTACTTTATCCTAAAAGCGTTTGACGTCTTCAGAAACCGCTAATAAACAAACCTCATATAATGGGTTGTTTATTATTCCTTAATCTTTTTATTTAGCGATGGTGCTCAGCATAAAAAATAAAATAATTACATGATGTCAACGAAGTTAACGAGTTTAATACGGGCTGAGTTCACAGCGGTATTATTAAAACCGGCGTCTTAATATCCCCCAGCTTTATTTCGGTCGGCGACCTAGGCGCGGACCAGGCCCGTAACGATCTCATTAACGTCGACATTTTAAAATCCTCCGGCTTTCACTCAAAGTGTATATTATCGCGATTTAATAACTAAGATTCGATCTTAACAAATTCATTTAAATAGCTCGTCGTAATATGCGTTTAGATGAAATGTGAGTTCATTATTACCACGTTGAGTATAATAATAAAATAAACTAAAAAACTCGTATATAGCACTCTGTCACCTTGGGTTTCTTGAATAATTTACAGTATAATATATCCGGGTGGGCGCCCTTAATTACGGGCCGTTATCGCAAATGTTATTAAAACAACGAATGTACTTTACACTATTAAGCTTAACGTTTCAAAATCGAACGTGGTAAAGAGAAATATTCTAATACCTTATAATCCGTTAAAATCGTAAACGAAATACAGACATTACGTAATTACAAAAACTATGATTTTAAATATGATACTACCGTAAAAGTACTTTTATCGTAAATAGGATAATTACATTCCGTATCAGTTAATAGTATAAAATAATAAGTTATTTGTGGATATTACTATATATCCTCATAGATAGTATATATAGGCCAAGTAGGAGTGCACTGTATTGCAGGGTGCACTCCTGCTGGGTGCACGATGACGTGTCACGCTGCAGTTTAATAATCACACTAAATACCCGTGAGTATATAGAAGGTTTCAGAGGGTTTATGTTATCAAGATGGTAGCAGAGGTGCTGAGTGAACAATATCGCAACCGCGCAAGTAATGATCAAAAGCCGTGAGGCTATTCAGATGTGTAGACTGAATACTCAGATTGACAACTGAAGAGCTATGAAGGAAATACTATCTATGTGATGCTGACCGTGTCCTTATATATCCATGCCTTCATACCGTTTTCAGTACTGGATCCCTTGGATCAGTGCTGAACCCACTGATCCTGGATCACTTGGATCAGTACTGATCCCACTGATCCTAATCACGTGATTGGATTAGTCATTTCCGCTAACAAAGGAGAGGTGTTCCCTGCCTGATGTGTTGGACTTCAGGCTCTAAGTGGCTCAGCTGCACACTGGCTTGCTTCCTGACCCGCCATCATACTTGGGTCGTAACATGCAGGCTGCACTTTTGCAAGACGCAAAGTGCATTATTCATGGATCGGTCTGGAATGGTTATTCAAAACCGACGGCAATGCGTGGATCTTTCTAGAAGAAGTATTCCAGAGTGGTACGCTCTGGGTAGAGGGCTTAGAAGCCCTGACTTGTGGCGTACATTTTTAGGTGGTTCTTCTTAAATTATTTTACTTTATACTACAATTACCAATTTCTTTAATTACTTTTTAAAAACTTTATGTTTATGTGAATATTATAGGCTTAAAACCTTACCGATACTGATTAGTAGCTAACGTGGTCGACTACAAATAGCTTAAGAAAAAAGAGATAGATATACGTTAAATACCTATAACGGAATGCTATAACAACCCTAACTGTTTTGTATTTAATACTTTGGTTTTATAAGAGTTATACGCTAACGTGTACAAAAACTGTTTAAATTAAGTAACTTTAAAAAGAATAATTTTAATATGATATTATTCACCTTTATTTGATGTTTCATCTATTGAAAGCCTCATTACGCTATTATTAACCCTTGTTTGGCGTTTTGATATACCCGGGCACTTTTTTGAAAGCGTCTTATTACGTACAAGATTACGTGGACAACTAAGTTTCGGAACCCTTTGTTAGGATCTATTCGATTTTCGATAATTTATACCGATTGCCTTACTAAGATCGGTTACATACGAATATCAAAACCGACCGCCTTAGTAATATCGGTGATATACCAAACAACCAAACCGATTACGTTATCAATTTCGGTTACTATATACCAATCCAGACCGATTACCAAACACCGAATTATACAACGCACCACCCTATAATCACACCCTTTAATTTCTTTGTTTGCCTTATACTTTCTTTACCTATTTACCTTTCAGCGTTTACATTACATGTTTTAAATTGGGTTTTGGGAACGTTGAAGTTTTTTTTAACCGCTTAGCTAATGTAACGCTGCTAAGCGCTAATAAAATTAATTTAAAACGCTTAATTAGTTATCGTTTCAAATTCATTTACCCTACTAAACATTAGTAAACATTATTCCAATTACTTTAATTACTTTATATTTGTTATTTGTGAAACTTATTATCCTAAGTTTGTGATCTCAATGTATTTCAAACCTTACTAGAGTTTGTAATTACTAATTTATGGCACTTTAATATATTTAATATACATAAAAACCACACCAAAACACCTTCAATCATAGCCCTTAAACTAATATTATTAAAGGAAACCAACGTCAACTTCCACTTCCTCATCGAAAATATGGGTATTGAAAAGGCTATAATATACGAAATCGCTTTTGTTTTTAGGATGATACCATCGATTCGCAAATTAAGGATCTTGATCCATACACAGCAAATACATACATTTTGTCCGTTATATTATGTTATTAAAAGGAGAAATCCTAAGGACCTAACTTGCTAAATAATTTTTATAAAAACTTTTTAGATTAGACATTGGATACGTAATGTATAATGTATCATGCTATTGCCAAAACCTTACGAATCTAATTACGAAGTAAACGTATCAATAACCTATGAGGCAGAAATAGCCGCTTTTTAAAGGCAATATTCGAAATAATATAACTTGTCGAAGTATTGGACTAGGATGATAAAAACTTATACCGAACGGAATTTATAAAAGGATATTACCTTACTAAGTAAAAGAGACTATTGTTAAAATAACGAAAACGAGGTATAAAACGACCTAATCCTATACCTATACCCTAAGCTAGGAATAAAAACCCTGGAAAATAAAACAAACTATGATCTTTATTTATTATAAAAGTAAAATACACTCCTACGCCACCATAAACTTTGAAATAAAACCGAATATAGAACTACTTCCCGAACAGTACAAATAACCCAATCGGCTATAGCGGAAGCTATCGAAACACCGGAAACAACCCGATAGACTATAAAAGAATCGGCTAGTACATAAAAGACAACCCGAATCTAAAATTAACGAGGAGCGTAAAACGTTAATACGTATCTTACGAACCGATACCTGTGAATCACAACCCTTACCGCAATCTCTTACTACATCGTTTTCCCACAAATAAAAGCGACTTTATAAAGTTAAACAACTTTGATAGGCTATAAAATAGGGATAATAACTATAGTGGTAAGTCGTGCGACATACTTAATAATAAGATATGCGTTATTCTTAATACGTACGAAAAAACATTAAATTATTTTAATTTGAAGTTATTTTACCCAGTATACTTTTCGTATACGCTAAAAATAGTATATATATCACTTTGCGTAAATGAATATATTTACGAAGTGTTATAACCACTTATAATCTTACTTCAATATAGAAATTAACCATAAACTTTACAATAAAGATTAAACCAGTATAATATTGGAATCCATAAAAACCCAATAAGAAAACGCTAATAAAAACCCATGGGAAATCTTTATCGCTTTATTAGCAAAGTCCAAAATTTTTAGGCAGCCTTTAGACCGGAATATAAAGGCGATAAACTATTTATTTAAGTAGTAATAAAGTTTTTCCGTAGAAACCCAGATTTCGACTTTATACTTTTTGAACCGAAAAAGTGTTTCAAGGATTTTTTTTATCAGCCTTGAAACATCGTTCGAAACCTTTATACGCCGATAAATAAGCCTTGGATTAACATTTATTATCAATAAAACTAAAGGCGACGCCTAAATTAGTAAAGCAAACCTTGCTGGGATAATTTACCATGTTTAACATCGGAAATTTAAGGTTTACACGAGGTAAAACGAAAGATTGAATTAGAGGTATTGAGGAGAAAACACTGGAAATAGGACACAAGGAGAACTATTCGCAAATGAGAGAAACGTACCGAAATCATAACAATATTTGCGGAAAAATATATAAAGATTTATGAATTTGGAAAAGCGATATATAATATGCGGAAAAATCGGTTACTTGTCTATAAACTATCCTGTTTACAAACAAATTAGGATTAAACGATAATTTCAAACCGAGTATAATTTTAACAATCGGATATGAGTTAATTTTATAATATATATAGCCAAATATAAAGATGCAAATAATGGATTTAACATGTACCCTGACGAATATATATCTAAAAAAAAAAACGATATCTGCTTATTAGCTTACGAAAAAAAAAACGTTTAACGTATTTTTACCGGTTTTTAGAATGCCTTCTTTTTACATATTATAGGCTTAAATTACGTAAACGAAATACTAAACACTAATATAACGTCGTAATTTACTCTTTTTAACAAATACGAAACCAGGTTTTAAGGTATTATAGCTAATAATAATCTAACCGAAATTTCGACAGCTAGAAAGCGACAATTCGACATACTTGCGGCAAAAGTTCCGAAGTTTTGGTTAAACCGAATAGGAAAATACCGAAAGGTTCTATTTAGTAAAGTTAAGGTGACATTTTTTAAAACAGTTGTTATAAATACGCTTTTTAAACCGATTGAGTTACGTAATAGATTTCAAAACTTTATTTCTGCTTTTATTAACGTATATAAATAAACTCGAAATTAAGGTCTAGAGTACAACTAATTAACTTATTCGCGCCTTGAATAACATTTTCGAACCACTTAGGATTAAATTCAGCTACTAATAGTTTTGTCCTTAAATACGTATAATTAAGGTTACTCACTTAACTTAACTAAAATCACGAACTTTACACTGATAATTTGAATATCTAATTACTAAACACCTTTTACGTCTGCTTGACATCGTAGGCTATATAAATATAGGAAATAACGTAGTCGTAGTTATCGAAAAGTTTTAATATAAGTAATAGTTTTAATTATAAGCCCGATGACGGTTTAAATTCCGCCTTTAAGAAGATGTGGACTTTAATTACGAAGTAATTATTAACATTGTGTATTTAAACAACCAATCGGTCCTTTACATCATCGATATAGTTATATTATTTTAGGTCGTTAAATTTACACGAAACGCTTTTATTATAAACCATCAGAATTTTCTAATCAACTATGAGTTGAACGTTTACTTTAGGCTTTTAAATTGGATTATATACGACGTTGGTATGGCTTTCAATTTTACCGAGTAACGTACGAAAGCTCGGATAACCGATAATAAGTATAAGAAAATCATAGTAAAATCCTTAAAAGGTATTAGAAAGTGTAAACGATATTATAAACCACAGAAAAAAAACGAATAGAGTGTTGTCAAAAACCTAAATCGTATTAGTTCTAAAGAGTTTATCTTTTAAAAAACAGTTAACGCCGTTAATAATACTTTTAGCCTAAGTAGACTCATTCCTACGCTTCTTTTCTTTATTACGTATCCAAAAATTAATATAAACTTCATCCAATTACTATTTACAATATGAAGGGCTAATATTGTAGACTAAGGCTATAGCGGCCTTACACTTACTACGAATAACGAATAATATATTTAGAACGTTAGTTATAAGGAACATCCTACGTAAAATTTGCTTATAAAACTAATTATTTCAATTTAAGGTTTTAGTTTGGAAAACAAAGGATAGATAAATTAGTTTTCAAAGGATACACGAATTTGAAAATTATAATAAGAGGGTTAACTTATCAAACGAAATGAATTCATTTTATTAAATAATGACATAAAAATATAGAAAAATGTGAAAAGAACAGCCCGAAATTATAGAACGAGTAAAACCGCCTATAAAACGTTACTTTGAACTTCGAATTTCAACCGAACTTAACTTTAACCTTACCCCTAAAACGCGAATCCAATCCGATTACGCTAAACAAAATCGGCTTATTTATACCAAACCCGCTAAGACCTTGACGTCAAAAATACCATTTTAATTTGAAAACCGGAAAACGTCTTAAATACTTTACCACGAACTCCGTTTTTATAAAAAGGGAAATGATAAACTATGAGTTTATTATAAAACTCCGTCGCAAAGGTATTATTATTACCTTAAATACACTATTCGTATAATTTACCCAAATGGAAATCTTATCCCTTATCGATTGAAGCGTATTTTACTTTAAACTCCTTAGATCAGACGTTTACGACGTTTATAAAATTTTCATAACCTGTTTCTTTTACGAATTTAAGGATAAAATCGAAAAACCTCACGAAAAAACCCGTTTGATTGTAAAGAGATATAATGACGAAGGTGAATGGAATATTATAATTGAATTACCTACATTACAACGGTTTAATCACCGCCTAAGTTTACGTTAATTACGTATTTAAGCAATTTATTTAACTTATATGTTGTATTTCGAAATATAACGTAAGCCTACACTTAATTTGAAAACCGGCTTAAATGACGGACAAACGTTGATATACCTAGGGACTCAGGTATCACTACCTACCTAATACAATTTTACGTAATATAAAACCACTTTATGGTCTAGTCAAAATAGGTATTTATTAGTATAAAATTTATAAAAAATACCATAATAAACGACTCGAAAAAACTAATTTTACCTTCTACCTATATCTATTAGTATTAACGGCCCGTTTAAAAGGCTTTATACTAACGTGTATATAAACGGACGACATCTTAACGTTAAAGAACTCCTCGTTTTCCGTATTTAAAAAAATGAAACTTTGAAAAGTCGGTTTGAAAGCCAAACCTAATACGTTTCTAATAGAAAATAACGTAATCTATTTTAATAATGCTACGATTACCTTTCGAAACGGTATTTTAAACCTTACGTAAAAAGGGTAATTAGATAAAGTTACTATTATTACTTGAAATAACGTAAAACGAACCGACAACTACAGATATTAAAGAGTACATGGCGTTTGAATTACTTTTATAATATAATTAAAAGCAGTATTTAACCTTTCGGTTGCCGTGCAATATTAAACCGACTCGACGGACGATTCGTATAAAACATTTCACAAACGCCTTTTATGGAAAATATATAATTTGAAACGTGGCTTATAACTCGTATCGCTAAATATAGGTACGTTAAAGTTATTTGTTTTTATTAACGAGTTTTTTCGTTTATAATAACGACAGTAATTTACAAATAAATTTATTTCTAATCCTAGAAAACAAAATACTGACCCGAAACAGCTTTAAGTTTCGAGAAGATATTATCTATTAGATATTTCTAAAACGTAGAAGAATTATGTAAAGCGTTTTAGCTTTCAAAATTTATAATATAATTAAAGGTTTCGATTCGAGTATTACTATAGTAATAATGGTCCGAATAATTATTTTTAAATTTGGGTTACACCTTATCCCTTTTATCTTATATATTAAATATTTTTCGTTTTACGAATTCGTGGTTCAATGAGGTGTTACGAAGAAAAGCGTTTAATTATCGATATTATAGCTTTACGCCAGTTATATGAACGTCATAAAATCGAAGAAATAAGGTAAATGAATGGAAAATCAACCTAATAAATACGATAACTAAACCTACCTCGAAAGAAACCTTAAAAACACTCATATCGATAAAAACACTATTTATTAAGTTTATTGAAATGGTTTAACGACCTTAATAAATTACCTAACTACTTGTTTTCTGATTTGGATCGGCTCGTTTGATACTATTTACTCAGATTTACGTTTTACCTTTATTCAAACGGCTTATTAGTACCGATCTCAGATCTTACCTTTGTTCGTTACGACTATTCGTACCGATCCCAGATTTTGTTTTACTTTTTGTTTAATTTTACAAAATCGCATTAATTCCCAGCATTTTACCTTTTCTATTTTATATTCAATATTACATTTATTATTTTAAACCATCATTTTCTGAATAGTTATAAAATTACTATGTAACGTATTATATTATAACCGTGTACGCCAGCCCGGCTTGGGTACATTTATCCTCTATTAAAGGGAAAGGACGACGTTCTCACATTTTTACCGTTTTTTTTATCATCTTCCTATTTTAAATTAACGTTACTATTATTACTTTGAACTACGTCATTAACGTTAATAAGGATATAGCCTTATAATTTATTATTTATGTATTTATGTCAAGGTATAAGGAAGGAATTAACTTTTTCGTTACGATGTACGATAACTTTGTAAAATTCAACTACGTATTATATAAGTAGGCCCCGTTTCCAGGCGGCGATTGCGGCTGCCGTCTCTCTGGTCCACCGGTTGGCGCCTATTCAATAATTCATATCGGTTTGTAAGTATCGGCTTGTTTTGTTCATTTGTAACGATTTGTTTTTTGGATCGCTTCGAACGGTGTATTTCTTCTAAATAAAGTTTTTGAAATTCGGTTAAAACTTACTAAAAAGACAGCGAGCGCATAATA
Organism: Anisogramma anomala; assembly: GCA_038502455.1. Classification (NCBI taxonomy): domain Eukaryota; kingdom Fungi; phylum Ascomycota; class Sordariomycetes; order Diaporthales; family Gnomoniaceae; genus Anisogramma; species Anisogramma anomala. The sequence continues at coordinate 3,121,138 of JASMMZ010000017.1, read as the reverse complement.
CGGTTTTGTCCTACGACCTTAGGATTACCGGAACGGGGCCATACGAGTTGTTGATTCACTTGTAATAGTAACAACGAACTAAATAGCCCCCACTTTCGTAATAATCGCCAATGGATTTACCCGCGGCCGTAAATTCAACACATGATACGTAAGGCGTATTTATTAACTACCCAAATCTACGGACACAGGTACGTCGTTTTATCGTTTAACGCTTTAAAAGGGCTTTACGACGTACCCTAATGATACGAAATATGAAATAGCAGAGGAAAGCCGTTTCGTACTTTTTTTTTTTTCAAAAAAGGAGCGTTAAAGACTTATAAACAAGGGGATTAAAATATATATACCCTAACTTCATTACTTCAGGTTACGTTTACAGTATAAAAGGGCTTTTACGGGTAATGGAGTTTTTACCCACAGGGAAAAGGTAAGGTTTATAACTTTAGAAGCTTCCAATTTTTCCTTCGAGTTGGGAAAGGGAAAGGGAAAAGAGGGAGAGGAGAAGGTTTTGGAGAAGGTGGCGGTAAGGGGTGAGGCGGAGGCGGTGGTTAGGCTAGGCGATGTAGCGGCAGTGGAACAAGGTGACTTGGTGATGGCAATGACAGGGTTTGGTGGCGTAGCGGCAAATGAGGTGGTAAGGGCTGGAGGCGTAGCGGTAATAGAGAAGATGTCGCTTGAGGAGGAAGGGCTGCTACTGTTAGTAGTGGTGGTGAAGGTAGTAGTAACAGTAGAAGCGGCTGCGGCAGCGCGCCGCGGCTTACGCGTTGGACGTCTTACAATTCGTTTTTTACGCGTTATTTGGATAGAAGAAAGGTTAGTTATAGGTGTTAATTAAATAAATTAACTATTTAAAAGGTTTATTTTAATTAGAGGAAATGGAACGAAATAGGGATATGGCTTGCTTTAGTTAAAGGAGATAAAGGTCAAATTAAAATAAGGACTTGTATTTATATGTATTACGCGTCTTTAAAAGAGAAAAAAAGTTTTACTTAAGTTAATAATGATATATCTTTTTATATTAACTCAATACATAATTATGTAATTACCCTTTCGTAATTGCCCTTATGTAATCAACCCGTACAACACCAGCGTAATCAAACCTATTAACTACGAAAAATATATTATTACTAATTATATTGCCCTTTTTTTATTATATTAACCAGGCCCGAATTATAAATACCACTTAAACCAGATTTTACTAATCCTAACCGAACTTACAATACCACCTCGGTTAAACTTTATTAATTTTTGCCGAACTTATTAATTTAGACCTTTTATGATTAATACGAAAACAACATTATTACTACGGAAATTATTAATTTAGAGCTATTTTAATCAATGCTACAGATTAACACTATTACTACTAGGCTATAGGTACGGAGTATATAAGGGAAAAAAGATTGCCTATTTGGATATTACTATATATACTTATAGATGGTATACATAGGCTAAGTATTAATGCACTATATTACAGGGTGTACTCTTACAGAGTGCACGATGACGTGTTACGCTGTAGGCTATAATCTTGCAAAATGCAAAGTATATCATACATTGATCGGTCTAGGATGGATATTCCAGAACGATGACAATGCGTGAATCGGTTTAGAAGAGGTATTCCAGAGTGATACGATCAAGATAGAGGGCTTATAAGCCTGCACCTGTGGCGTACACCTCTGGGTGGTTCTTCTTGAATCATATTACTTTATACTAAAATTACCAATCATCTTGATTACTTTTCAAAGATCTTATGTTCACGTGAATATTATAGGCTTGAGATATTACCAACATTATTAGCATTTAAATACTATCCTCGTACCGTTACAATAAGTACCTTGTTAACGAAGTTTACGAATGATCGGTTTTCATCATTATTAGTCGATTTAGGTTTTAATATATCAAAATCGGAGCCGTAATAAACGCATCCTTTGAAGTTTAAAATACGTATTTTCCTCGCTTCATTTAAGTTGAATGAATTATGTGTTTTTTTAGTAAAATAAAATAATAAACCAACTCGGAGAAATCATTGATAAAGTCTCGAAAAAAGTTGGTAAAACCTAAAAACTTTAAACCTCCCGATTAGTACATGGTAACTCTTATTAGCGTATTACTCGAACTTTTTTGGAGTCGATCCGAATAATTTCATTAACCGTTATAATGAAATTTCAATATTTTACCTTTTTAATTACGAGGTCGTAATTTGTTAAGTTTAAGTTGAGCCTAATATTACGAAGGTGTTTTAAAACCACGTGAACTTTCGTTACATAGTTTTATTTATTATCGGAGGAAAAATTAAAAGGTTATTTAGGTAAATTATAACAAAATTATCTAAGATATCCACCATTATTTAATTAATATACGGTTAAAATATTGCCGGTGTTCCTGCCAATTCGAAAGAAGTAATCAACTATTTTAATAACCTGAAACCTATACGAAAAGACGTTATTTTTTCCTATCTGAGTGTAAACCAAATACGGTAAAAAGTTGTTCAAATATCTAACTTTATAAGTTACGTCGACTATTATAACGCGCGTAGGATATCTTTAATGAAAAATTGAAAAAAATAATATTTTATTTGGTTATTTTATTCAATATCCGGTAATCGATATAAAACCGTTACCTCCCCCCCCCCCCCTTCCAACTTAAGAATTAATAATAACGGCGCTGCTACAGATAAAGAATTCACTATAATTTAAACTTTATCGGTTAATTCCATAACTTAACGTTTAAACTCGAAAGGTTAATCTCGTCATATCGAATATAATAGTCACTAAGGTCGTTTCAGTAAACATTTATCTTCATTCAGCTTAATATAAATATAATAGTTGAATTTCCCCTTATATAGGGGTAAAATTAGGGTTTTATTTTTATCAAATAGGTCGCAAAACTTTGCCAATCTTAATAAAAAACGTAACTAATGATTTTTTCCCTTTAACAATGGTCGGCGCCGTCGTTTGTGAAATTCGCGTTATTTTGTAAAAACTTATAATAAAAGCTAATTATAATTGATTTCCCATATGTTATATTATGCGTTAAGAATGGTTATTAAAATGATAAAAACTGATTTTATTATATCTTATATATTCTCCAACTTAAGACGTATTATTATCTTATCAACAACTAATTCTTTTCGATTGTAAACCATTCAGCGGTTATCGTTAACGATTTAAAGTACCTATTAATAGAGTATTTGAAATATCTTAAAAATTATCTTTCATATTACTTGGAGAAAAATATATATTAATATTAATACAATATTTCGCTATTTATGTATTACGCATATTCTGCTGTAACCCTTATATCGTACATAAATTTCGAGAATACAATAGCCGAACTTACTTTATACTTGACCGTTATACGAAAAACTCGCTTATAATATAATAAAAATTATAGTTAAAATCGACTTGAATATCTATAAAAAAGGTATTATTTAAAAGTATAAGGATAACGAATAGACTTTCGTTTATACGTATTTTAATTGAATTGAACTCCTTTTTACTCGATTTTATAATTATTCTATTAAGGTTATATAACCTCTAAACGAAATTATATACAAGAGTTAGGGTTTTTCCGTTACCATTAATAAAAAAAATCATTTGCTTTTTCGATTTACACCTTATATATTTACTTTAGAGGTAATACCAGGTGGAATTCGTTACCACGTTAATAGTAAGTCGTCGAATTACAACGGATATAACGTCTCGTAACTTATATAATTCGATGTTCCTTCGCCGTTATTTACATCGCTTTACGTTCTTAATTTTAAACGCGTACCAAACAGGTTTATGAATATAATTCGTTTTAATTACCACAACTTTTCAACGAAAATACCTAAAATAAATAAACTTTTGTTATAATTATAGTTTTATCCGGTCTTCATATTTATACAGTTCCCGTCAATTGCCGATTTTAAGTTCGAAAATTTTGATTCGTCGATAAACATAGGGTATTTCATGAAGTTTACGATATAATTAACCCGGTTTACGTCTACCGTAATAAATTTATCTCGGATGCGTAAAGATACGCGAAAACGAAAGTCATGATACTTTACGGTTAAAGACTAATCTAATCCAACCTTCAAATTAATAAAACTTAAAACTTAATAGTAAATAATATCTATAGTTTTTGTAATTAATAAATGATCCCTTCAATTTGACTAAGATTTCATCCGCGCAATAAAGATCGTGAAAATAGTTTTAATTTAATCAAAAAAGTTCCTTATATCGTATATATTTTTATATCTACCGATTTCATGATACGTCGTCATAACTTGCGTAACCATTAACATATAACAAACCTAAACGAAAAGGAACGTATGTCAACCTTTTCTAATTTATATTTTATCTTCTTTTAGTATGAATTCGAACCTCTGATGCGTTACCGTCGATGCAAAAGTAAATTGTCCAATTACGATGAGTTATGTAATTTTCACCTATTATAAAACGGTAAAGAATTAATACGAGTTGTCGTCAAGTTGGTTTCGAATTATTAATTCTTTATTATAATTTAAATAAAATCGAACGTAAAGTTGATACGTAAAGTTGATTAAATTAATTATTATAATTAATTTATAAAAGACGCAATATAATTAATAATATTCTATAAACGAAAAATATTGTTAAAAGTAGTTCCTAAAATGGTAAAAGATATATTTATAAAGGTAAAAAACCATGTATTTGGCTACGACCTATCCTTTTCGATAACGCCAAATTATAGCGTAAAATAATTGATATTTATTATCGATTCATATATTGTAAGTAATATTTTTCCGGGAAAAAAAGACTTTAATAGTATATTATAATCCAACCTACTATAGTAAACCACGTAGGTATTAAATGGGATTAATTATTAAGGTATAACAAAAAACTAAAAAAAGCTATCTTATCCCTTTGTACAGGACCTATAGGTATAGCTAGTACCCAGCCCGTTACGTATTCGCGCACGTACCGTACACGAACCGCGCCTGGACTGAATACTTTATATCCTGTTAAGTGCACAGTCACATCACCTTTAGACTCAATGGCTAATGGCCTGAGTCTATAACACTTCCATTCGATTACTAATAGTTATGTATGAATAATAAAAGAAGAAATACGCAAATACAAACGTATTCACATAATATATGTATAAACAATTGAAAGCGCCTATTACTGGGTGATTAATTAGTACCCAATTGTAAAAACGCATTAATCATTGGCATTAAGCCCTTTGTTACACAATATGACTTTCATATTGAACTCTTCAATAAGTAGAGCGACTTGTTGCACTATACAACGAATTATATATAAAGGTGGGAACTTTGTATAATACTTTTATAATAATACACAATTCACTTAAATTGAGATAACGTCAATGTAACAAAAAAAGGAATTTGACGCCGAATAATGGGCCACATCAAACGTTTTGAAATCGATGAAAAGTGTAACTGCTTGACAAAAAACCGAGCCGATTCTTTACAAAAAACCTGAGTGGTTTCTCGAACAGTAATAGGTAACAAAGATAGATAGTTTTTATATTATTGAACTTGACGTCCTTGGAGCGAAACAGAAACAACTTTACGTTAATGAACTTAAATGAATCATAAATAATTTGCTGGTTTTACAACGAAAACGAATTTACTAGTTTTCAACTGTAAAAGTTAACGGTTGTTGAAGTTACTATGCAAGAATATATTATATAGGCTTGTAGATTCCGGGATACTTGGAATCTATATCGAGAACTTCTTGATATATAATTAATAGAATTCTCATAGAAATCACGATCATCACGATTGAGACCCCGCACTAGTAAGTACTCGTATTCCGTACTTAGTAAGTAATACTTCCCTGTACTAGTAAGTACTAATATACAGGTTTCATCTTCATCTCGACAATCTTATGCCTTAGTATACTATTCCCAAGTCCACTCACTAATGTTCTAATTTGTGCTCCGGTGGAAATCCCCATCCCCGGAGTATTCCTCATCTTTAGTGTTGAGCCGTACCAAGTACTGACTGTTTCTGTTACTAAGTACAGACGGTACCTAATATATTTTCTATAATGATCAAAATGGAAAGTTAAATTTAGGTGTTATATTAAATAAATCTTACAAATACAACACAAACCTTAGGTCTATTATTATCATACCGGAGTCGTATTGCCATGATATATATTTGGAAAGTGGGTTAAATACCAACATTTCAAATGGAAGCTGTTGGAAAATTTGGTAACAACACCAAATCCTAACGTTTTTAAAGTCTAATATGAATCGGCTGCGAGGTATAATGATCTGTTTCAGCCGCCATAGCAATTCCTATACAGCCGTATGAAATTAATTCGGGATCGTAGTTGATTGACTGAGAAAATGTTGTAAAAGACTAATCGAATGGGTTATTGATAATTGTAATTGTATGCAAGTTAAGTATTTGGTTTCTCATCGCATTAATGTCACAGTCTGGTGCCTGGGCTGGTAGTTACCAGGTATCCAGCCTTGGCGGTTACCATGCTCCCACGATGCTCTGCAGCTGTGCTATCACGTAACCGGGTCACCCCTTTTCTGTAGCCTGTAGCAGCTCCTTAGCAGAGATTCCTCTCTCTTCCTCTTCATCGAGGAATATAGACAGTATCCGACCGTCATAAGCGATAGCACTGGCTCAATCTCTTCACAATTAATCACGGTAATTCTGGGAAATAATAGACATAATTTAATAGGCATAATTTAATAGGCATAATGCTCAATTTATTCGATTCACGGGTTTTAAACCAAGTTTAATAGTTTGAATTGCTTTACAGATTTCATTTATATATCTTGTGTTAAAAAAACACGTAAAATGTGGGAACTATCACTGGTTAGTGCCTTCTTAATTTGCTAGTTATCTTACTTTACTTGAATAATATATATACGCTTAGATTATGTAACTATTCACATAATCAACTAGTAGCCACGTAATACTTTGTTAAGTACAAGAATTTCCCTCTTGTTTCTCTTTGAAGGATTATAGACTGCTATAAAATTTTATGAGTGACAGTTCATATGGAACCATTATTTCACACCGGCAATTATACACTAGTTATAGGGTGTGACTATACATTAACAACTACACATTAATTATAAGGCGCGATTAAACACCAGTTGCAAGACACAATTGTACATTAATCACAACACAACTGCTTACTAGTTGTAAATGTAACTGTATATCAATTGTGAGATGCAATTATATATCAATTGTAAAGTATAACCATATAAACTTTTATCTAGTAGCTTATCGCTCCCTAACTTTATAAACGTGTATAGAATCATGTATAAATGTAAACTGAAATAAAACTTTAACACATTTGCCAAAAAGGCAAAGTAACGGTTATATATGTGCTAAAAAGATAAAGATTTAATAGGGGTAACCCTACAGGCCGCCTGCCAGACGCACTTGTAAAAACGAACCTTATCAGAAATTCACCAATGTCAACTTCCATTCTTGCCAGTGGCCTCTTCCGTTCTCTTAGTTAAATTGATGGTGTAATGCGGTGTGTGGTGGCGTAGCGCTGTAGTGAGCCGCTCGGGGCTTGCGACGGCTGTGTACCGTTGTATTGCATGTATTTCATTGCACGTATCCTGTTAGAAGAATACAAATACACACCTTTAACACACGTAAAGCCCCCATCCAACATGTGGTGAAAATAAATCGGCAGGATTGAACAAGCCGATTCGTCAGGAAGGTCGGCGTATTGAATACCAACAGTGGCTTCCCCCTCCACAATAGTACAGGTCCCTGACAGTGTCTTTCGTTAGGCCAGGGTTGCTGTCCTCGGCTTACTCCGGATATTCGACCTCATCGCCATCTTTACTAAGGATTATCAAAGCAGGGGCAATGTCTGGTGGGTTTCGGCGTCGCAATCACACCAAAGCAGCCGCGATGGAGACCCAACCCTCTTCTTCCCACATCCTTTGCCTCGTCAAACCTGCCTACCTGTCTGCTTTTGCTCTGCGTAGGTATATAACACCTGAATCGACTCCCTACCGTTGCTCCCGATGAAGGGCGTCTCGATTCTCTTGTCGGTCATAGTCGCAGTTTTCTCGCTCCTTATCTTCCAAGAGCCTATTCTCGAGATCGCCACCTCCCTGCACAACACCTACAGCCACATCGCCACCCCCAACCCCGCCAGCGAACACCCTTCCTCACCAACCCCACCACCCCCCACCGCAAACATGTCCGTGCCCCGTGCCATCCGCCAAGCCTTCCTCGCTGTCGAGCAAGCCGAAGGTGCGGGCGCGCGCGTGCGGCGCTCGATCGGCACGCCGCGGCTGCGCGCCCTCAGCCCCTTCCTGATGCTCGACCACTTCGCGGTCGCGCCCGGCGCCGGCTTCCCCGACCACCCGCACCGCGGCCAGGAGACCATCACGCTGATGCTGCACGGCGCCTTCGACCACGAGGACTTCGCCGGCCACCGCGGCACCATCCGCGCCGGCGACCTGCAGTTCATGACCGCCGGCCGCGGCATCGTGCACAGCGAGATGCCCGCGCCCGGGCCCGCCGACGGGCGCCCCAGCACGGGCCTGCAGCTGTGGGTCGACTTGCCGCGCGCGCTCAAGAACTGCGAGCCGCGGTACCGGGACTTGAGGGCGAGCGAGATCCCCGAGGCGGAGGTGGATGGGGGGCGGGTGAGGGTCAAGGTCATCTCGGGGAAGAGCTATGGGGTGGACTCGGTGCAGGATTTGGCCTATACCCCTGTGTGGCTGCTCGATGTCACTGTGAAGAAGGGCGCCAAGATCTTGCAGGAGATGCCGACGGGGTTCAATGTATTTGTCTATACGCTGGAGGGTACAGCCAAGTTCGGCGCGGAGGGAAAGGAGGTGCCGCCGTACCACATTGTCGTTTTCGAGGAAGACGGTGATATGATCATCGCACAGAACGACAACGAGGACGACGCGAGATTCTTCATCGTCGGCGGCAAGATCTTGGATCAGCCTGTTGTACAATATGGGCCGTTTGTTGTCACCACACAAGCGGAGGCGAGGGAGGCCATGTTAGACTACCAGATGCATAGGAATGGATTCGAGAGGGCCGCCGGGTGGGCTAGTGAGATTGGAAAGTCCATGGCAAACTAAAGACTGGGCGGTCAATTTGGGTCATAGCATTTGCAATAGCCATACACTTTTGTGCAAGAGAGGTTAATAATATAAAATATCGAAGTGAAAATCGTTTTCAATATCAACCATCACCTTTTCCCAATTACTCTAATAATATTAAACAAGTTGTGATAATTTTCATATACCCTGTTGAAATTTGGATCTTTTTCCGAAACCAAGTTTGTTTAAAACATCATAATGTTTGAAGTTCGTTTTCTGAATCGTTTTCTGACGGTATTTGAATTTAGTACGAATTTGTTAACGGCGGAATCTGCAAGGGTATTCAAGATGAGAGTGTATTTGATGCGTTTATTTGCTGTTGTTTACTTGATGTTTGATAAAATATCGATTTTCTAAATAAATCGATGCCTATTTTTAGTGCCTGGATTTTAACAATCACGTAATCATAATCGGAAACGTTGAACCATTGATTGAAACTTTGAGTATTGATAAAAACAATATTCTTTTCAAGAATAATAACGCTACAAGTATGGGAATTGAAATATTTACAATTAAAAATACTTTTCCTGTTCAAAACGAAGATATTTAGTATTAGCGTATTGAGATAAGAGCGTATAATCTTCTTAGAGACTTTGCTTATTATAGGGTTATCTTCACTTATAAAGGTTATAACGGCCCAGTTCATAATCTGTATTATTCGTATATGGTAATGTTAATATTACGAATCGAAGTTGTTATTGTAACGTTTTTTATACGGGTTACGATATTGATAATAACAAAATTCATCGGAAGAGATAACGTGAAACCTAGATAAAATAGATAATGAGGTTGGTAAAATTATTGAAATGAAAACAACATGTCAATTTATTAACAATTGTCTTATGATTTCATATCCTTCATTTAATCTTAAATTATTCTTCGAAAATCAGTTATAAGGGTTTATAATCTATTAATATAGATTATAATGGTGTAATAATAAATATTTAAATTCCATAATAATTTTCAGCATATTAAAAGCTCATGAAGAAATCATAGTTATATCTTATTCATTCAATGAAAAGTAAAATCATAAAGTTGTAAAAATAGAAGAAATAAGAATAATTGATAGGTAACAAATTGATGTTAATCGATTTCACGCTATCATTATTGAATTTTGACCCGGTTTGAATTTATTCCAAGTTTCTTTACATAGATGAATTGGAAATCAGGAATTAACGATGTTTGGAGTTAGGTATTCGAGAAAGAAAATGTTATATAACAGAAATAATTGGAATATAACATACGGTACGAATTATTATCTAATCCATGACCAGCGAATGATTTACTAATAATATTGTTGGAATAGTACTACATGCAATGTAGTAGGTTATCTTTACTGATAGTAAAGTTAACTGTACTGCAAGTTGAATGTATTGTTTGTGAACTTACCGCATTGGGTGTAAGTCGAGTGCAGTACGCTACACTTTACACTAGAGCACAGGCAAGCAATTGGCCATATAAATTACAGTGCAAACCAGCTAGCGGTCTGCCAAACCTAGAACCATACATTCACCACTTGACCAATGCAATACTACTGTTACTTAGACCACGAGTGGAATCGATAACGTTGCAACAATCTAAAGCTCTACTAACAATCTCGGCTTGAGAGATAAGTAGAAAGTAAATTGTGGGTAATTAATATTCATGCGATAGTAAACGGTTTATAAACAGGTATTCAAATACAGTTACAGAACTATAGAATACCGTTGTCATTTACTCAATATTACGAAAAAAAGACTTTAAGTACTTGGTTTTGGTTAACACAAATATCGACAGAGAAACTCTGGTTTCTAATACGTGTTGCGTTAATTGAATAAAGATAACTAACGTCCCAAATAATAACAACGGTTCAGTAATTTTAAAGGTTGATATTGGTAAAAGGTTCGTAACCTTTCGGGATAAAATCGCCTATGACAGTAAGCCGGGAGAGACTTACATATACAAAAGTTGTTTAAAACTAGCATATTTGGGGTACAAAAGTTGTAGTTCCCGGCGTTAAAATTGTAGGTTGGAAAAACTTTAAGATTATCCTAGTTTTATCTCGATGATATATTAGGTCGCATATAATTAACCCTTTCATTGTACACTAATTTAAAGCGGATTGTGAAAAGATTTCCGACTAGCGGATTGTTTTTCTTTTTAAACAGTCGTTATATAATAATAAAGTATTCTTAGTTTCTAGAGTTTATAAGGATTGTAAAAGGGTAAGCTGTACACCAGAACTCCGTATTCGATGCTTCTAAACAATTTATTATACCGAATAATTCCTTATCTTCGATTTTTTAATTATATTCGATGGGCAACACATGTTGAGAGTAATATATTATTATTCATACGTTATTTTTATCGTTATATTAAAGTAAACAGCCCCCTAAGACCCAATGAAAGATGTTCATTTACAAAAAAAAAAAGGTATCTCGGTCGACATTTTGCTAAACTAAATCGGATTTAAAAATAAATTAAAACTTAACCCGCTTAAAAAGGCTTTCTCTTCAGTTACTTGATAGAAAGAGGTAATTTTTCAGGGGAGTCGAATCAAAGGCCACACGATTGTAAAACCATTACGAATCAATCATAGGTAAAAGTGTAAGAAGCTAAATAAACTTCGTATTGGAAAAGTATTACATGCAATGCAGTAGGTCAACTTTCATTACAAGTAAAGTTAACTGTACTGCAAGTATATTGCTTTGTGAGGAGACTTACCGCATTGGGTATAAGTCGAGTACAGTATACTACACTTCACTCTAGGGTATGGGCCAAGCAATTAGATATACAAATTATAGTGCAGACTGACTAGCGGTCTGCCAAACCTAAAACAATACACCTACCATCTGACCACGCAATACTACTGTTACTTCAATCAATCGAATCGATAACATTGCAATATCTAAGGTCTACTAACACTAATCAATGCTTGCCTGCCTATTTGGTTAAGCATAGAAAAGTTAAGTAGAAGAAGAAGCTACTTTCCGGTTACTCTTAACTTTAACAACAGCGAATAGGGTAGAAAAAAGATTCTTATAAAGGGAATTTATTAGTATTGCGTTAGTCCCTAATGGGAGGAAAACAGAAAGAACCTTCTAGATTGCGTTATTCCCCAACGGTAACCTGAAAGTAGGCGATGGTATCGCTACTTAAAAAATAACAAGAAATCTTAAGTAATTCTTTTTAAAGAAAGGGTTGATATTAAGCGTAAAAAGTCTTAAATCTCGACAAGTTGGCAAACGGCTAGGTCAGTATTGCTGCAGGTGCTACTAACTTAGTCGTTTGCCAACTTGCCGAGCTTTGAGACGAAAAAACGATTATATCCCTACACTAAACAAATATAAAAAACAACCTTTACCTTTTACTAATGACAAATAACCTTTAACCTTACCATTCACATTGAACCTTTGCCTTTACTTTACTTTTTTTACTCCCTACGCTACTTTAATCGTTAAGTTTGCTGCTTTAAACAAAAACACCAAAACGTGCTAAGAAATCCACGTCGCGCGATCTTACGCCAAGTTACCAAGTCGCTAAGTCACCAAGTTTCCACGCAAATTCACGCTAAAATACTAAGCATTTATATCAAATATCAACAAATTCCTTGCCATACACGCCTGTTAAAATGTCTGCCTTCAATGCCCACGTTGAAACAATTACCGACCTCGTCCAGAAAGAAACAATTAAAGCCCTCGGATACGATTTTACCAAGTTTTACGACGACGACCTCTGGGTGCTAAATTTTAACGAAAAACCAACCGAAAAATACCTTACTAACTTCGTCAAATACTTTATCGTTAAGCATAACATTAATTATAAATCTGAGTGTACTTTTTATATATATCATGAATTCTTTAATAACTAAATATTAAATATGTAAAAAGTAATTGAAAAAGGGGTTAAGTTAAGGTTTAAATTTAAATTAAAAAAAGGAGGAATATTCGTTTAAGTATAAGGTACTACAATGTTAATCTAAAGTCTTTCCGACTTAATCCAGTTTAAAAAATACTCCTAAGACTCATGGCTTGAAGGAAAAAGTGGTAAAAAACCTTAACGCCCTTATTCACTATTTAAAGAACCTTCTCTTTAATTTTGATTAAGTTGAGCTTTTTGAGCGTTAAAGATAAAGAACCTATTAACCTATTCGATAGCTTAATACCTTTATGTAATAGCGCAAAGTACGCCCTTAACGGCGAATAAATACGCGAAACAAGGGATGCTAACGCGGCCAAAAGTATTAATACTGGCGTTTTACACCAGTTGATTAAACAAAATCGTTAGCTTTTCCAAAATCCATACGTACCTATCGACTTTTAATACAATCGCCAAACATTTTAAAACACCTCTTCCTTCTAGCTTAGCTACATACGAAAATCGACTACAAGTTTTACCATAAAACTATACTCCACAGTCTAGGCGAGTGGCAATTACCCCTAATACCGTGCCTCGAAACCTTTAAAGTTTAAATCGCTAGAAAACACCAACCAAGTTTAGGATAACTATCGCGATTTTTTCCAAAAACCTGTTAAAATAGTTAATATTAACTACAAACTAATAACAAACTTAGCCGAGATCTAAAATGATACAAATAGATATAACGGAAAGCTTAATAATCTTTTCTATACTAAAATAATACCTTTTCTAAATATCTACAAGAAAATAAAGGTCATATATTTTGGTTTCTACTTACTACTCCCTGAAATCCTTATAGGCTACACCAACAATTACTAATTAACCTTCTTAACGAACGTTACCACGTTTCGCGAGATCTACAATAACATAGAAAGCTATTTCGAATACGACGTTCACCTTACGCAATAATATACAAAAAAAGCTACTACTAGGAAAACTATAATGAAAATAAAAAATAAAAAAAAGTAATTCCCAATGAATGTTTTCAATTAAATACTTAATAAACTAATAATATATTAAAAGGCAATGGTAAAGGCCTCAGTTAATCAAAACACACTTCGAGAATAAGTACAGGCAGTAGTTATAGGTATTAATAAGTTCGAATACGCCTCATAACGTTCAGATATCACCTACGAAGTGTTTTTTAACCAGTTACGTTTTTTGTTTACCACTATAATAATACGTATACATAATTAGTTTAATATATACCCTTAAGCCGGCAACTTTCTTAACGTGGATAAATACAACTTTACGGTAATTAATTACGTAGACCGTAAATACGAACGCCTATAATGCTTAAGGTTTGACCTATCGACTTCGACCTCAGATTGGAGGTAATACTTACGTTAGCGTTAATAAGATACAGGAGGACTTGTTAACCGCTAATATTATCGTCATGATAATGGTAAGAAATGTTAAATTTGTGGTAAAACTAGTTGTTAGTTAATTCGATACCCTCTTGCCAAGCGAAACAATAAAAAGATAATGTATTATATCTAGTACTCTGATACTTTTAAATAGGAATACTTGGACCAGGTCAAAAACTTCGAAAGGTATAAATTTATTCATAACAATGCTCCTAAATAAATAAAGTAGTATAAAGATACTACTCCTAATACGGTAATTCAATCATTAGTCAACTATATTTTTTTGTACTTTTTAGTGGTAAAGACCTTTACCTTTACCTTAATCAAGCCCCTAATCCTTTATATATCTTTAACTTTCGCGATCGTTACGCGAATTAGACTTTTTAAGGTATGGTACTAGATATAGGGGCAATAATATACTTAACAGAAGGTTATTCTTAATACGTAATATTACGAAAGTAAAGTACTACAGCTACTAAGATTAATCGTTACGATTCGGATAAGGCTAAAGTTAACTTTGGTTTAGGCGAACAATCATCGTTATTGGAGATAAAAGTAGTTTAAACTATTGTAAAAGTAATTAAGTTTTATATGCTTAAATACCCTACCCCTTTCATATTTTACTTAAAGGATATAAAGACCATTGGAGTTAACGTGAACGTTAATGTAAACGAACTAGTTAAAAACGGCCAAAGGTTTCCACTCGAATTTAAGTAGGGGTCATAATAGTTTAATCTTTAAGGTCAAGAAGTAATCGTATTAAACTTCAAGAAACCGGAAAAACGTTAGTTATACTGGCGTTCTAAAAACCCTACTATGAATAAATTATACAAAGTACCAAAGTCCGTAGGGTATAACGATATAAAATAATTCGCCCTAAAAGCAATGAAAATTCTTTCTTATCATTACCAAACGTATACTCAAGCCCTCTAAAGATTTAAATTTACATGAAAAAACGATAAGAACTTCAATTACGATATTTTTATTAATTTATTTTACTTTAATAATAAACATATTATTTATGTTGTCAATTCTGTTACCTTCTTTTGCAAAGTAAAATTTCTCAAATCACTTTCGACAAAACATACGTGGGAAGCGTTAAAGATACTGAAGATTAACATATACCTGGGTCCACCCAACGTCGTTGTTTACAATACTAGAACTAACTTTATGGCGGCAAAGTTTTAAAAAAAATGTTAAGATAATGGATATCCAATGCTAATAAGTACCTGTAAAAGCCTAATAAAGTATTGGGAAGGTTAAAAAGGAACAGGGTTTACTCTACCAAACGAATAATATCCTTACGTTAGAAATTAAAAGCTTTATAGATCCGGAAACACGCTTACAAATAGCAGTTAAAGGCCTTAATAGCACCGTAGGCCCTGACAGCTTAAAACCAACAATCCTAAAATTTAAAGCGTAAACAAGCTTAAAAAATGAATCTCCGCCCTCGGAAATTACTTAGAAACTTATTACGGCCGACAGCAAAGCTTTAAGGGAATTACAAAGGGAATTGGTACGCCACCATATTAATAACGCCCTTAAAACAAGGAACAGTCCTTTAACGATCGACGTACTTGTTTTGTCGTTGTAAAATAAAGTCATAGTATAATGAGAACCAGGAAAATAAAAAGGTCTATATAAGATATTAAGTATCATAAACTTTGAAATAGTTGTTAAAATTTCTAATAGCTTTATATCCTTTCGAATGACCCAAGTTAAGCCCTACGTTGAGGGTACTAAAAATAAAGACCCTTAAACCTCTTAATTAAAACAACCGGGCTAATACAAACCTCCTTTACACGTTATTAATAAACCGATAAAACGCTGTCAATGCGGGCGAGCCCCGTAAAAGAAAGAAAACATTAAAGAAGAGGAATACATATCGGGTTGTATCTACAATATTGCTTAAGAAAGCAAAAAGAAGATAATGAAAACTAAATAGTAAAACATAAGATATAAAGAATTATTAAAAATTTCGGAAAATATTTTGAAGAAAGCGATAAGATTAAGATCGACGGCTTATTAACTCGAGGTGTGGTATAATTAATACCGAGAACTAACTTTAATTTTTAAACCCTAAAAGTTACGATCCTCAAGTCGAAGTTTTTTTACGAGGTTAAAAGCAAAACCACGGGGTGACCTAATAAAAAGTCACAACTAATCGCTTAAAAATAAAACGATAAAGGCAAAGAATAGATCCTTATATAGTCGCCAACTATTTCAAAAATTGGTTAACGCTTAGTGATTGTTCCGGAAATAAGTTTGCTAAATAGATTCAAAAGTAAATTTACACTTAATAAATGTAATATAATGTAGGCTTATATACATTTAATAATGGATTTGCAAAGTATTTTATTACTAATACTGTGATAAAAATTACGTGTTATTTGCCCTTAAAAAATGGTAACACGATATGTTAAACCAAAATATGGATTAGTTAATGTTGTTATTTACTGGTTTTGAACTTACTCGTCGTATTTGAAATCCTGTTTAGCAATAAATTCTTTAATATACTATCCGTAATTATTTGTAACGTAAAACGAGAAATTCAACATAGTAGGTATACAGACAAATGATACCCTTTTCGTCGGAACGGCTAGCTTCATAATATTGAAATAGCAAGCGATCAAAGACTTTAAGATTTAAAAATATAAACCGGTAACGACATTAACTAAAAACAACCAAGTTAAATTTAATAAATCGTTCATTCGTATATTTGGTATTAATACTGGTTTAAGCTTTGGTTAAAAGGGATGAAGCGTTATTTTTGCTATAAATGATAAGATTAAAGAGGTTAGAGCTTAACGGTACTTTGAATAACGTGTACGGGGTAGTTATATTACTACCTTATACTAACCGAAAGCTTTATACGATTTATTTATTACGACAAAAATACAATTACTAACGGATAAAGAATTTAATAGATTGAAAAAAAGGTTAAAATATCAAATACGAAACCTGGACCAAGGAATTAATAAAGTGTTAATCGACCTTTCAAAGGCGAAGTAATTGATTTTTACAGACGAATCTTTTATAAATCACACCGACTTAATTTTATAGATAGGCTTTTTAAAAACCTTCGTTAACGAAGATGAATGGAAAAATCAATTGAATATTATCGATAACTTAATTTAATAAACCTTTATTCAGTGTAAAAAGATTAAACGAAACCTATTGACATCGGAAGTCTATGGAATAATAACGGAATTTAATATAGGTATGGAATTGTAGGAAACCCTTAAGCATATTACCAGGCAGATACGAACTCCTCCTATCTCAGTAGTACTTTGTACCGACTTAAAAAGCCATTTCGAATGTCTTTTCAAGTTTGGAATCACTAGTGAAAAGCGCCTGATAATTGAGGTAATACCATTTCGTAAATCATACTAAGAAGAAGAGATCGAGGAGTTTTGATGGATCGATGGCAAAGATAACCTTGCTAACTTTATAACGAAATCATCGTTAAACAAAGACTTGAAAAGGTTTGTAGATAGCAATAGACCAATTATACGTATTGAGGGCTATATGAATAAGCTGCCAAAAAAACCACGTAACGGGAAACAGTGATGTACTAGCAAATCGAAAGACTGCCAAGGAATTGATGGTAATCTATTTAAGTGGCATAGTTGAAGTTGGGAAAAGCTATAACGAAGGAACTTTTTGTAGGAGTTGATAAACTCGAACCTCGGAGCAGCGGATCGATTAAGGCCAAATGGGGTTAAATTGCATATAATTGGGTGCAATTCAGTATGTGAGTCAACTGGAATTAACAGGGTCTAGCAAGTTAACGAGGAGGCAATTTAGTAACAACCGGAAAAGATTAGTTAGCCACACTGGCGTGCGCGTACAAACTAAAAAGCCGCCAATATTGAAATAGTATTACATGCAGTACAATAGGTCAACTTTACTTACAAGTAAAGTTGATTGTACTGTAAGTGTATTACTTTGTAAAGACTTACCGCATTAGGTGTAAGTTGAGTATAGTACGCTACACTTCACTCTAGGGCACGTGCCAAGTAATTAGCCATATAAATTACAGTTCAGACCAGCTAGCAGTTTTCCAAACCTAGAACAATACAGAACGATTTTATAATCGGCTTCGGAGCGGTACCGAGACATTTTGTGTTATAAAACCTTATCGAATAAAGGTATCAACTCCTTAAGGGCATTTGGGAGCATGTTGGTAACAAAAAAAAGTGGTTTTAAGTCAACCTATTTATTAATATTCTCGAGGGAGATGGCAGCGAGCCGCGTAATAACGGTTCAGTCCCTTCGTGCCTTATGGAGTATAATATGGAAGGTAACGGCACCCACCCCTTTAAGTGTTTTTTTGTATTGGAGATAATTCTCATTCCTATAAGCGATAGTTACTTGTTCCTCCCAGAAGTAATACATACTTTAGAATGGCAAAAGTTACTTATTTGCATTATATTTATATTTTACTTGAATTTATATCGTAATATGAATAGAGTTGAACACAAATCTCAATCCTATATCTTAATTTATCGAGATTGATGTTTGATAACGGTATTAATAAGACGATATAAGGTTGACTCAAGTATATTACGTATAATTTAACAAATTATTAAAGTGGAATAGAAATGGGCGGTTACTTTAGTCCAGTCGTTAGAAATTTAAAAATAATGTTTTAGTATATATAACCTATATTCACTAAGGCTTCCATAAACTAAATAAAATTACAAAGTAAATTCATTATAAACGGTTTTTTTTAAAAAAAATGGGGGCGAGTTACCGGATCAAATTAAAATATCTTTACTTCATATACGCAATTTCATATAAAATATACGTTTTCCCTTTTAAAAGTTTAATAAAATCTTTGGTAAAAGTAAAGTAAATATTTACGTTGGTTTTAGTGCTGTAGCTATTCAAGCGTTATGTGGGATTTCGACGGAAGGGACAAATACGATAATTATCATCACCTTATTATAAGCATAAGTTAAAATCTTGACGACGGAAAAGTTTCGAGCAGTTAATCTAGGTAGCGCGCCGTTTAAACGCGGTTCGGAAGGCGCTTACGAAAATTATGATAATATCCCCCTAGCTGTTGTGACTTAGTAGATCGCCGCTACCGTTCCAGTTATGAGTATTGTTTTTGTTAATAGCGATACCAACGTAGTCGGCTCCACCTTGTTGAATAATAAAGTGTTAAAATTGTCTATTAATAAATTAAACACAAATAACCTACTTATAATAATACTCCGACATATCAAGGGTAATTAACATATTAGTTGATATATTGTTAGTAACTACCTTTAAATTTGTCAATTCAATAGTATATTTTTAAGTTATACCGCAGAACTTTATGAACAAAACCCCAGAAACCGTAAGAAAGACTTGAAACTATTTACTAAACTCTAATTGAATATTCGTTAACCGACTTTGACGGCCCTAATCGCATTTTGGTTATGAAAAAAAATTCTAAATACTGTTTTAAATGTATTGTGGTTTTTAATACAGCTGTTGCTACTACAGGTGTAATAGGTTTTAATCAAAACTTCCATAAAGCTTTGAAATCATTAAAACATAATATAAAAGTATTTCTACATATTAGTAAACTTCTGTTTTTCACCTAATTTACGTAATATCTTACATTTTTATATCTCAAAACTTTGTTCATCATCGGTAACCTTAACTGTCTAATTAAAGGGTATACTAATAAGTCATTAACGTTTCATGGTATTAAATGCAACTTTAGTATCGTAGTCGGAGTTGGAGAAATTCGAGTTAATGTTGTCGTCGGCTAAGTCAGCGCGATATCCGGCGGGAAACTACGTAATAATTATATTATTCGTAGATAATATATCAAAAACCCTGTAAAAAGGGGGTTTGTCCAAAAATGTAGACATATCAGTCGTTGTAAATTGCCTAATTATATTCGTTAACGCGTTGAATACATTATTATTACGTCATTTCAAATTTAAACGTATTAGAAATTGGTTTTTTTGATACAACGAATTTTATACGTAAGGTTTCGGTAAATTGTTCGTATTAGGTAATGAGATAATCATATTAAGCCGTTAACAATTGTGAAAAATTATTGTTTACGCGTATATCAAGTGGTTGCTTTAAGTGTGGAGTCATAAATTTGAAGGTTGGGAGGATATAACACTAATTTATGAGCGCGTATAATGAGTTACAACACCGTTGGGAGAAAATCGAAAATTATATGTAAAGGGATTAAACCGGGGTTATAGTTTAAGATGGTCTAATATTGTTTATAATCCTCGATAAAATAGAGGAGGAGAACCTCTATTAGAGAGCTGTTAAAATTTTACGAAAAAGGGGGTAATGCGGATACGTGACAGTTGAGGATATACTTTTCTATAGCTTCTAAGCGGCTTCAAAACATTGTAAAAGCATAGAAACCACAAGAGGTCAACTTTAGATAACCATCAGCCCAGGCTACAGCCTGTGAAAGCTAATACAATCCCTAAGCATTGACTAATTATTTTAATTGTTACCAATTACATTAAGTTTTAGGGTTTGTCATTATTATCGTATCTTTAAACCATCAGGCGTAACTTTTCATACAGCATTCCTGAAATTTTTCCCTTAACATATTATATAATCCTGGATTTTAAAATCGTTGCATTTGGAGTTCATAGATCAAAGTAGCGTTGAAACACAGATTATACAACTTCTAGAGTAAAATATCTATTAATTTTAACACTAATTTCATTCCTTAAAGTTTTAATTGATATATTCATAATTTCTATACCCGAAGCTTGCTAACTTAATATTCATCACCCTTTCATTTCTTATTAACATGAGACGTATTGTCAATCCGGCCTGGTTTATATTAATTATAATTTATATAATACATTTTGGAGATCAACCGCACCATTAAAGTTCCATAAATTTATCGATTACGGAAGAAGTAGCATTGTATTAGCTGATTCGTTTAGTTTGAAGATTTTCAATAAAATTGGTATCCTTTGTTACCTTATTGCAGAGTTTGACTTAAATTTCTCAGAACATCTTAGGATCGTTAGTAATTTGAAGTACTATTTTAGGATCTATAGTACTAATGATCTTCAATTGACCTTTTCATTTGCCTAGATTTCCTTATACATATATTCAGCTTTATAATAGTAAAGCTAATACATCTATTCTTTGTAGTTCCTTCAAGATTTTACTTTATGGTATAGCTTTTTTTTTGGTTCATTTATTGATAGTAGAGACTCACTTGTTATGCTAGGATATTATTTCAAAACCATCAGTATTAGCACTAAATTTTTAGGGTTTATACAATCGTTTCAGTGATTTATTTCAATTTAAAGGTACACCATCTGATTTGTAAGACTTTTAATCTTTACTATAAAGACTTCATACGTTTTTGGAAGTTATACATATGTTATTTTTATCTTTTCAATGCTATAATATGACTCAACATGTATTTTTTTACAGTAAAGCCCTATTACTTTGGCATTGGTTTAGACATCTGACGCTGTAAAATTTGTATTAATATAGTGAAAGACGATGTTTGAAAGGCCTTAGTACGTATTTATCCTTTATATCTTTAATGTTCTTTACGTGTCTTTTTCCGTCTAGAACTTCAAGAATTTAGCGTTGTAAAAAGAGGTTCAGAAGTTCACAACGTAAAAAACAGGTTTTTTATCTAAGTAAATCATGTGAAAGACGATTTGTAATTGAAATTCTTATTCTATTTTAGTATAAATTTCAATTTTCGAGGAGTATGCGTATTTGTTTAGAATTGTGACAAATGCTTTTAATAGCCTTGAAAGCAAAGTATTTCATATCTTGATATTTTGCAATTTAAAGGACCTTTTATAATAAATTGACGGTTAACTATTATAAATCCCTATATAATCAACGTATGTCGAACTCTGTTAGGTATAACACAGTTTTCTCAGCCTTTAAAGATAAAACAAAAAAATGCCTCTATTTGCATGCAAAAGGAAACCATGAGTAGTTTTTAATTAGTTTTTCCACGTTATTGTCGACGTTAACACCAATAATCTTGATATTTTCTACAAAAAAGAGGAATGAGATAAAGAATTTGAGAATTCAACACGTAATCGGTCTAATTACTATTTCTATGGTTTTCGATCTTTTAGAAAATTGTTTTCAGTTTCAACTAACATAAATTTTGGTTTTATTAACGTCTTTACAGTTGGTTTCCATTGTAATACTATTTTTACGTTATAGTGTTTAAACTTGCGAATGGCTATTTATTCATAAACTTTATGCTTCCATATTTGATAAGATATCTTCAAACGTGTTGTTAGCGTAGTGATTTCAAATATTAAAGTATATAAGAGGTAATATGCTTAATTTTCAATGAAAATATGGGGGTTCTTGCTACTTAAGGGGTACATAAAATCGTGGTCAACTAGTTACTAGGACGTTTCAAACCCAATATCCTTATATCACATAACTTACTTTGGTGTATTGTTGTCGTTCAAAATCTCTTGACTCTAATGAATCCACAATATAGTTTGAGTTATTTTACCCAAAATGAACAACATATTAAATGTAATATATTACTTGTTATTTATCAGGTTGGGTTGAAGGGTGACGAATAGCTGTATTTCTAGACTTTCTATAAACTCAATACATTTTACCACTACTACAACGATATGTCTTACAGTTAGTACTTCAGCTTAAGTCTTGCCTAAGATGCTATTATTAGTGCAGTTCTCAAGTCAAAGACTTTGGTCCAGATTTTGAACGTTGAGTCCTTCCGTATTCTCGATGAATATAGTATGTTATTGAGAGGTTTCTTTTATTCTAATCGCACGAATTGTTGGCTTAGTGGTATGTATTAATTCAATTTGGCGTATATGTTATTATAGTCGTAAGTTTGGACTGTAACTCGCTAAACAAAAACTTTATAGCTGATATTTGATCGGTATAAGGATTATTCAAACTCGTTAACTCCTGTAATAGCAGTCCGGAACTGTGTGCGAAGTAGCTATCCCGACGTGACTTTTCACTACAACTTACCAATATAATATTAATTTGTCAAACATTGAGTTCAAAATATCTATAGGTACTTTTTTATTACTTTTTCTTCATTATCATCGTCATATGCCTCGTCGTGGCCTACTTCGTATAGTATTGAGTAATATGGAAATCGTGCTTCTAGTGAAGTTTTATATTATCGTAAATTTACCGGACAACCTTGGCCCTTATAAAAAAGGCACGGTGGTAATTCTTAGCTTTGGCTATAAGGAACTCAGGGAATAGCAAGTAAAAAATTGAAAGGAAACCTTCATTTATTTATATATATCAAAAACAATGATATTTTTGTGCTTAATAAAATGTAAAACTCTATATTATTCTTTAATACATCATTCCGTACTTTATCGATGATCTGAATGAATTTATACTTGATATTGAATATTTTTGATTCATTTAGGAGACAAATAACGATAATTATTCCACTCGTCATTAATGTTTCCCCACTCAACTAAAGTTTTAAAACTTTCAATTCACGATACTAGGAGTAGTTACCAGTCGCCTAAACCGAGGAGTTGATTCTTATAGTAAGACCTTTGGTAGGCTGACATGTATTCGCGTACCTATTCTAAGACTTTTTACTAGGTATTTGGCGATTTTGAGGAATTTTATAAGAAATTTGACGATTCTGGGGGAAATCTTAAGTAGTTGAAGGGATTTAACGATTATAAGGAAAGTTATAAGGGACTTGACGATTTTTCTTTATTGACAGATAGATGGAGTTAACATCAATTCCTTTTGCCACATTAACGACCGCTGCTTCACATTTACTACCCCCGCCGTACGTGTCTTCGATGTTAACGAAGTAATATTCTGAACTATCGAGAAAATTAATAGGTTCCTTATTGTCGGCATGGAAATAATCAGTAACAACTAAAAGGTAGAATGTTTAACTTAGTTGGAGATTAGAGTGTAGTTGTAAAAGGACTGAGGACAGAGCTATCGCTCAAGGTGGTCGGATTTTGTCTATAAACCTCGATGAAAAGAGAAAGGAGAAGTCCCTGCTAGGGAGCTGCTATGGAGCTAGGATGGTGCAACCCCCGGTCATGTGACGTGTGGAAGTATGTTCCCATATGACTTCCTCCCTGTTTCAAAGCATCGCAAGAACGTATAGAACTACCAGAGTTGAATCTCTGGTAATACTAGCCAGGCACTAGCCTGTAACATCATCATCAAAGACACCCCCCCTCCCTCGTCTTCTCCTTTTTTTATATACATAGCGTAATAAGTACAAAGGAAGTAAACGCGCCTTCGAAAACGTTGTGTTATTATGTTAAAGTTGTGAGGCCGGAGGGTTAAGTAAAAGATGCTCCAACGCCTCCCCTATAAATAGTCCCTAAGCTCCAATTATAATAACAAAAGTTTTCCTCCACCCTGAACCCTTAACCTCTAGCTTTTCATACAATATTAAGTTTTATAGCCCTCTTTACTATCGGTATTAATCCTTTTAAAGTTTTGTATAATATTAGTATTACAGCCCTTTTCGCCTAAAACAAGTTTTTTTTTTTTTTTTTACATCCGTCTAATAGTTTATACAATAAATCATGAATTCGTTGCTAATGTAGATAAATTGATTAGAATTGTAGTTTATTTTATTTGAAGCCATTCATTCACTGGTAATGAGTCGAAAATTCTTTATCCTATGGGATATTGATATGTATTCCGACGGAACCTGGAAATAGACGTATTTCAAGTACATATATAAGATAACATTTAAGCCGAAAAAAATTGTTAAAGGACCGAAGGTAAATTATTTGAATGACCGCGAAAGAGTTATTAATAAGTGATTAAGTACTCGTACTCGGTATCTGCTTTACTTTGTCGAGGTCATAAGTAGTAACTTATGCTATTTATATACGCCTTTCGATTTGAATCCTAATATAAATGAGGCGATTAAGGAGTTATTCGAGGCGGGCTTAATTTTTAATTTTTAGGACCATGGTATGTCAAGGTTTTTGTTAGCCGCTCTATCATTGTTCACAAACGGTTAGAAAGCGTATAAACCTAAGTGGTCATTACAAAAAATACTATAAAAATACGTTACATTACATAACGGAAAGTGGATACTTGTAGTGGTGCGGGTTTTATCCCCGTTATCTCCGTACGCTCTGGTGGACTACAAGCTGTACAGCTAATAAATAAAAAATGTAATGCTTAAATAAGTTTTTCGTAATAAGGTAAAACGTGGAAAACGCGGTTAACAAGCAGCTAAAGAATGTTATTAAAAGTGACAAAGAGGTTTATCAAGGGGTAGAAGCGTATTAATATCAAGTTAGGTCGTATAAATATCAAGTTTAACAAACTGGTCGAAATAAATGAAAAGCTGTTAGGTAAAGAGTTCAATTAGGAGTTCGAGGATATATTTAAGTAGGCTCTACTATAATCATTTGGTTTCCCGGTTTAATTAATACCAATATGTTCATTTATTATCTGCTTGTTAGCAGCTTATATTCTGTTTTATCATAAAGTAAAGTGTAAATGATAGGTCTTCCTATGGGTTATGTGTAAAGACCCGTAGTTATATTTAGCTAATCCGTAACAAGATTCGAAGGTAACAAGTGTTATGGTATTAAAAAAGTTTAAAGTGAGCTTTTATGTTAGGTGTATATAACTTAATCATTTAATGAAAACCTGCTATTTCGGTGGTTTATAAAGTCGAGTACATTCGGGTGAAGGTTTATTACGGGTCCGTAAAATACCTTCAACGTGGTATTTTTGTTTTTTTTCGTCGTCTTCGCTGATAATATTGACGGCTTTCGGTTAAAAATTTCGAGTTTATTAGTTTGGGAACGAATTTTAAGCGGCTCTTATGAGTTGATTTATATATAATCAGGGACATTTCCCTTCTTATACATCGAATTCAATAATATAAAGGTCCATTATACTCATTAACCGGTATTTATCATAAAGTTAATTTAACTTTGAGGAAAATTTGTCTAGCTTATATTTTTTTAAACAAAAACCCAACCTCGTTGTTAATACGAAAACGTTTCAATGGAGAACTTCATTCATTAACGGCTTTTTTCCATACGCTATTATATAATCTTTATTGCGGTTTGTATGAAGTTTATAACTTCGCGGATACGTTAAATAAAAGCCTCGAACTTTACGCATAACATCGTTACCAGAACGAGAAAATGTTATACTGGTTATATACGATTGATATGGTAACTATAAGTTATAAAAAACGGGCTAATAGAAATAGTAATTTTGTCCCTATTATTTAATTTTAGTAAACAATTAGATAATAAACTCCTTTAGTCGAATTTGGTATACACGACGAAAGAAGGTAAATACGTTAAAACTTCTTAATTTACGCGTTAGGTCATATAGTTAGGTAAAAGGAAATACTAAAATGTTGCTCTACTTTAGTTAGATCGTAAAGTTGTTTTTAAAATTTACCGGTCCAATTTGAAAAACGGTCGTTAATAAGCATACGGTAAAATCCATAAAATCGCTAATAATAGCTTAGAAATCGCTCTGTATAAGCTTTAACGTTTATAATAGTTGTATCCTTAAGGACGAAGGCATTATTTAAGAGATTCATAATGATTATAAGGTAACGTGGGGCGTTAATTCGTTCCTAGGGTACATTAACTATAAATTCAATAAAAATCTTGTTTTGAAGCCTTTAGAAAACCGGGAGGGGTTTAAGAAGTCTTTTCCGACGGTGTTTTGTAGAGGTTATGCGCTAACAAACGTTTTAATTGCGATAATAACGGCGGATCATACAATATAAGCCGACTTCAAAGTATGTTTTGGAACAAATAATAATAATACCGTAGAGGTTCGAGTAACCGGTAAAAAGTAAATTATTGGTGGCTAAAATTAACGCGGTTGTAAATGGATTATAAGCTGGTATACAAATACGGTCGCGAAACCGTAAAATCCCATCGTCGTTTATTAAATATTTTGAAATAGAAACCTTTAAAATACGATCTTTGTCGTTATGGATATCCGCTAGGAAATATCGGTTGCCTATACGTATCATACGTATTAGTTGGGTGTCAGTAATATTACATATAATAACGGCGTCCTAACAACTTTAAATATCGACTTTAATCAACAGTTTATGGCTTTTAGAAAGAAAATTGTTAGCGACGGGTGATTGGGAGACATTTGTACGCGGGAGAGGTTAAGGAGCGGATCATTCGGGAAGTAATAATTCAAGTTTTCCACCTAGAAACCGTAAATCGAAAAACCCTTGAGAAATATTTTGATTTCATCGTAATAACGTATCTTTTCGCGTATAATTTGCCGTTTATTCATCAATTAATGGAAAACTGAATGGTAAAAAGCCTTTGAATTAACGGAATCATCGTTTGAAAACCATACGTATAGTTATAAATCACTTTAAGTCTTGATGGTTTATTAAAATCGTAAAAAGGCGTACTGTGACCGAATCATCGAGTTTTATGTTTTCAAATTACTTATAATCCCAAGTAACTTTTTATAGTAATTTTCGTGGTTATATTCAGCGGGATATGAACGGTGAAATTAATATATTATTAGATGTAGGTTACCGTTGTCTTCGCATTATATATATCCTTTTAGAGTTGAATTAAAATAGTTGACTTTTAAAAAGGTAATACGGTTAGGGTTTTATTAGGCAAATTTATGTTCGGAGAAAATTATAAACTTGAGCTGTTCCAAAATATCTTTTTTCTTAGGCCCTGAACGAAATAGGGTATTCTTATTAATTAGTCAAAGTAATAATCCAATAATGATCGTGCTGTCGTAAATGAAATTCTGGTAAAAGTGAGCGAATTTCAAAAATTTAGTACTCCGAAAACTAACGTAAAAGCCTTATATTCCCGGATAACGCGTAAATTCTTTAGGCTTATATGTACGCTGATGCTAGTATCGATAACGAACTTGAGGTACTTGGTTTTTTGAATACTGCGTTCGTATTTGAAAATATTAAGGTTAAATCTCGTAACAATTAATGCGTTAAGAATTTACGTAACTTAAAATATCAAGTTTTTTAAGGCGTTAATGAAGAAAACGAAGATATCGTCAAGGTAAGAAAAACAAAAAGAATATTGAAGAAAAATAGTAATTAATTGTTAATATACCGTTAAAAGGTAACATATGTGTTAAATAAGCTGAAAGAAGTAACAAGCTATTCGAAAAGTCCGAAACGTATACGAAATGCAGTTCTGCATTCTTTTCTATTTTTAATACGAAATTTTTAGAAAGCGGTTTTAATATCTAACTTAATGAACCACTTGGATTATAAGATATTTGCGAACATTTCCTTACAAAAAAGAAGCGGGTAACGATCCTTTTTTATAATAATATTAAACCAGCGATAATCGATATAAAAATGTAACTTACCTTCAAGTTTTTGAACGAAAAGTACCGGGGTACCAATTAAGGAACTCTTCGTTTGGATATATTCCTGGTTGAATCATTCGGTTAATGTTTTACGTAATATAAGGAGCCTTTTACGCGTCATACCATATAAAGAGTTTAGGAATCTTTTAAAGGTTAGCTCTAGTTATCAATACGAAATACGATTTCATAATTTGCTTCCAAGAGGTAAGGGGGCAGCTTATTACTAAGGGCTTTATTTAATAAATGGGAGGGTTCTTTGAGGTCGGTGGGAAATTTATCGTAAACGGAAATAGGTGGTTTGGGGCGAGTATTTTAGTAATAGTTTCGAAAAAGAGACGGCGAACCGCGTAGTAACGGCTCGGTCCTTACGGTATTTTCGCAAAATCTCGTAAAATAAAATGACGCTGACCTTTTTCGTTGTTTTTACGGCTTTATCTAATAAAGAGGAAAGTTCTTTGAGGTCGGAAGGAAATTTATCGTAAACGGAAACAGGCGGTTTCGGGGCGAGTATTTAAGTAATAGTTTTGAAAAAGATGACGGTGAACCGCAAAGTAACGGCTCGATCCATACGAGCTTTTCTCCAAATAGCGTAAAATGTAATACAGCCGACCTTTTTCGGTATTTTTCGGCATTTTTTAAACGGGCGCGACTCCCCGCTTTTGAACGCGGTAATTACCAGCTTTTCATAAATATAATATATATTTCGTGACTTCGTAAGTAATTTATGGATTCTTTCAAAGTTTACCAAAAAAAAAACGTTATATTTTAAAAATGGAACGATATAAGCTTATATTCGGTATCGGTATTTATCGAGATTCATATTTAAAAAGGTTACAAAAGAAATAATTCGAAATGGAGAACTGGGTACGTAATACGTGGCTTCGTCAAGTCATCGTAATAGGATAGAAAAGCGCGGTCACTTTAAGCGATCAATAAGCTGCTTATTCGTAACGCTATAATATTTATAACCTATATTTACCCAAGCGTACATAAAACGAATGCAATTATAAAGTAAATTTATTATAAATGGGAAACTGTTCCAAGGTTATGAAGGATTTACCAAGTCGGATTAAATTTCTGTTTACTCCTATACGCGACTACATATAAAAAAATACGTTTTCCCCTCTTTAAAGTCGATAAAATCTTCGGTTAAAGTAAAATAGATTTTTATAACGGCTTTAACGTTAAAGACCCTCGTGGGTTACGCTGAATTCCACAGACAGGAACAGATAGAGTAGCTATCCACATCGTAATGTAAATATAACCCGAGGTCTTTACGACGGGAAAGTTTCATATGGTTAACTTAAACAATAAGCTGCTTAAAATCAGCTTGAAAGGCGTTTTATTTAAATATAATAACATCTCCCTAGCTATTCTTAACAGGCGCGTCGCCAATATTGTTTTTATTGCCCAAAATTTCCTCAATAGTAATAATATCAATACCGCCATAATGAGTGCAGAGATTGTAAAAACTTCCGTCGATAAATGAGATGCGAGCGATACATTCGTTACAGTCTGCGGATATATCGAGGTGTCATAACGTGTTAGCGGATATATTATCAATAGCTCCTTTTAAGATAACGAGTTTAGCGGCGGATTTCCAAGTTATACTGCTAGTTTCCGCGTGCAGGGCCTCACAAACGTTGAAAAAACCATAAAATTGTTCGCGAACTTACTTTTTTCATTCGTAAGCCGAGCGATAGCTGTTTTAGCCGCTTTAATATTGTAGGAGTAGGCGCAAAGTATGGCTATAAAGGCGTTAGGGTTACTAGTACCACCGTCGCCTTTGTGGGTATTTTAACTTTTTATAACTTTCTTCGTGGAGCCTTTTGACCATTAAAAGATGACGTAAAAATAATTTTTTTTAGTACTGATAAACCTTCGGTTTCGACGTGTTTTACGTAGTAACAAAGCTTTTTATACTATAAATCGTAATTTAATATCAGAAAGTTTTATCGGTTAATTAAAAGATTTGCGCTTAGGTCGTTAACGCCTATTAAAAAGGGGCGCCAACATCGTAGTCGAAGTTAAAGGAATACAAATTTTCGTCGTTTAAGGAGTTTTCCGAAAGAATATTAATTATTATGAACGAATCGATGGCAGAAGTCAATGATTTGACGCTACACTCTAGTGCTATCGGGGAGGTTAGGCCATCGACAAATACCCAATCCTCCACCTCTATGGATATACCTTCGGCTCCTTCGAAGCCGACTTAGACCGACATTTCTAGTTTTTAAAATACCGTAGGCCATATTGCATCGGCTATTGAATTTTTGCAACAAATAGATCAATCGAATTCAATTATCGACCCGACTTCTGACTTCGCTTAGGTCGTCGCGAAGATCCAACAACTAGAAACCGAATTGACCGCGATTTTCGTTGGGGTTTCACCGGTATATGGCGGACGAAAACGAAATAACCAATCGCAATTTGACGCATCAGATTTTACGTAGGCGGCGATGTGCTAGAATATCGAGTTCATACTACAAACAAATAAAATATAAATCGGAGAAAGTCGGTATATGTTCCTTTACGTATAGGGATATTATGCGGCGGCGGTACAATAGGCGGTCACGGTTTATTATGAAGCTGGAGGACACGAGGGCATGTATAATATAGGGAATTTTTTTGATTACATCGAAGCGGCTTTCGGCAACCCTTAATACGCAGATAAAGAAGTGATCGAACTCGAAGGCTTAGTTATAAGTTATAAGGACCAGTAGGAACTATTTATCATATGGTTTGATACACCTTTGACTTAAGTAGGCGGCCTGAATTGGCCCTCGGCCGTAAAGTATAATTACTTACATTCTAGCGTATCGCTACGTATCTGCGACAAGTCTATTACAACAGGTATTAGCCGGATAGACTATATAGTAGCTTTAAAGAAATACCGCGAACTCGCCAACAAATTGGAATCCTTAGATTTAAAACGACGTTTTGGTAGTAAGCTAATGGGACTAATTCAAGGTTAATAGCCGGATAGCAATACAGTTATAACGGAATTTTATACCTTGAAAGCGCCTTCGTTAAAGGGCTGTAATAATCGCGGCTATTATTTTCGATACTGCGGTTAATTATATTAATAAACCCGTTTCGTAAGTACTTACGACTAGGGACGTAGGGAGAAGTGGACGATAATAAACAAACGTTAGGTTAGGTTTAATTCATGGTGTTATATATATTATAATTTACTAGACCATTTTTAAGGTGGTTACAAACTTCGCCTCGCAATACCTCTCACGCAGGTATATGCAGCGTAAGTTAAGAAAGTAAAGGAAGGTTCCCTATTAAAGGTGAAGGGGGAAGTCTAACTCCTAGATACAGTCTCTTTTAGGAGTTATATAGCATTAACGGCGCATTAGCAGAATCGAGTAGAGAGAGGTTGAGTTTAATTAAAACATATATAAATGAAGAACCATTTTTATCCTTACATTTTTTAATAATACATACTTTTTAAATTCTTAAGTCTATTTTAACTGTAATTGTTTTTGTATTATATTCGCGAAATTTTGAAATGATATTAAGGTTACAGCAAAATAGGTGTATTACCTAAAAAGTTAAATTTCTTATAGATATTGATGGATAGTCGAACCCATTATTAATATATATTATTTTCGGAATAAAGCGGGATATAACTTCTTGAATATCTTAAATACTATATTGATAGGTGACTTTAAACGCGGGCGGTAGCCGTTCGATAATTTAAAGTTAGGGAGACTTAATTATCGATTTAGTCATAATATGCCTTAGGATAGAAAATATACAGAGCGTAATGGGTTCGGTCTTCCTCGAGTTAACGTAACGTTTATACCGAAAGGAATAACGTATAGGGGACCCGTCCCGGATAATATATGTTATAAGCCTTAGCAAGATAACGTAGATTTTACAAGTAACGGCGATGACTATAGTTAAAGAGGAAAAAGATCAATCGCGTTTTTTATTAAAACTAACGGCATTTCGCGACCTTTTCGATAAAGATAAGGTTATGGCCTAACCTTTATACAAGGGGAAATTGGATTATTATATTTACATTAAACTAACCAAAAATGGATCTTTACCAAAACGACCTTAAGGGTCGTTATATTTAATGTTACGATATCAAGTTCTTAAGGTCTGACGATAGGTTACGAAGTTAGTCAATAAAGGTTAAGTTCGAGCGAGATTTTTATCGGCGGCGATGCCGGTATCATCAATTCGTGAACCTAGGGCGGGGGAGATAACGGTTTTATATCCACTATCGGGTATTAAATAAAATTACAAAGTAAGACTGTTTTCGTTTACCCTTGATTATTGAGACCTTACATACGTTGTCGAAGTCGATATAGTTTACGAAGTTAGATTTTTGAGCGGTATTTTACCGTATTCTAGTAGCACCTAAGTAGTAGCAATTAACGGCGTTTCGTACACAGTTCGGGTTATATAAATAGCTGGTTACCCCCTTTAGGTAAGCAGGAGCTTCGGCGACATTCCAGTGATATATTAATTATATAATAGCAGATATTTTGGATAATTTCGTGACTACCCATTTGAATAACTCCTTAGGTTTTTCTTTAACTATTAATTAGGACTATATAGCAAAGTTTCACGAGATTTTGGGACGTTTTCGTAATACGAAATTGAATTTAAATTTAAAAAAGTACAACTTTGTGGTTAAGGAGGTTCAATGTCTGTGTTTAATT
Source organism: Anisogramma anomala (assembly GCA_038502455.1). NCBI lineage: Eukaryota > Fungi > Ascomycota > Sordariomycetes > Diaporthales > Gnomoniaceae > Anisogramma > Anisogramma anomala. The sequence goes on along the minus strand of JASMMZ010000017.1, from coordinate 3,087,753 downwards.
GTAACAGTGAAGGTAGGTATCCAAGCCGACCCCGAAAAGTCCGGGTAATTCATAAGTAGGAGTTGCCACGTACGGTCCGGGAAATTCGTAGTTTTTCAGGTTTTGCTCACTTTTATCGCGATTTCATTAGTAATTTCTTAAAGTTAGCGGATTTTTTCATATGCCTAACGAAATAAGGTATTTATTAAGTTTAGACGGAGTGGAAGTAACGGATATTTCGGATTTTAAAGGAGGTCTTTATTACAGCCACCATTTTAGTATATTAGGATACAAATCGATTATGTAATGATCACACTAAATACCCGCGAGTATATGGAAGGTGTCAGAGGGTTTATGTTATCAAGAAGGTAGCAGAGGTGCTGAGTGAACAATATCGCAATCGTGCAAGTAATGATCAAAATCCGTAAGGCTATTCAGAATATACTGAGACTGAAGACTTAGATTGACAACTGAAGAGCTATGAAGGAAATACTATCTATGTGGTGATGGCCGTGTCCTTATATCCTATGGCCTTCATACCATCTTCAGTGCTGAGGCTCACCGGTACTTACTGAGGCTCACCGGTTCTCACCGAGGCTCACCAGTAGCTCAGCTACATGCTGGTCTGTTTCCTGACCCGCTAACGTGCTTGGGTCATAACATATTAATAGTAATGGAAACTAATTATTTGGAAACTGCGTTAAAAGGGTGTTTATTACAATTGGACCAAGATGAAATTTCAAAGCTCATAACTTACTATTCCGTACGATTAATGGATACGAAACGTAATTATACTATTAACGATAAGGAACTCCTCGCAATAGTGTCTTATTTAAAAGCGCGGTTTTTTAAACTGTGTAGTATCCGTATACCGTTTATGATTTTGACGGATGATAGGGGATTGGAGTATTTTTCTTTATCACAATTAATTTCGGAATGTCAGGTTAGATGAGCCGAGGTCTTTTCTCTTGTTTAATGCCAATTACAGCATAGGCTCGTAATTTAGGACGCACGCCCGGATACGTTAACTCGTAAACTATAAAATAAGTCCAAGGTTAACAAACGACACGTACGTGTTTTTTAGCCTATTTCTATTTCTATGTTAACTATGATATCAATAAATTTATATTATAAAGGAATATAAATTACGGCGGGTTAGGTAAAACAGTTCTGCGAGATGGAGGCCTAGATACTGAATTACGATAATATATATCTAATGAGGGGTTCGGGGGTCTTCGAGGGACCGCCGAAAACGATATCTTTCTGGGCCCGGCCTGCGTCCGGCTCGTTATCGAGAATAATTCTTGGGGTTCTAATACGGCGGTGCCGGCAGTACTGCCGTGGCCCAGTTCGCGTTAAGCCCGCTGGTATCGTTAACGCCGAGTAATTCCTTTATTTGCAGACCAAGTAAGCGAACAGAATTATAAAAATAAGAAGTAACGAATGTTCCATTATATAATGTTTGCCTTTAAGCGGCATCTAGAGGTGTTGGGCGTTTTTAACCTAAGGTAAGACAATTAGTAAAAATTAAAAACGATAGGATTAACCCGCGAAAGATATTAAGCTACCGTAATCGCTTATAGTTACCGAATAAGGAATTATCAATAAAGAGGATATTATAATAAACCTACGACTCGCCTATTATAGGTTATTCGGGTAAAAACATTTTACTTCGCGTTTTTTGACAAGATTACTACTAAAAGAGAATAGTCGTAGATATTCGACGTTTATATCGAACATATACGTAATATAACGGAATAAAACCTTGTCGTACTTTATGGTAAGGCCTCTTTTAACCTCTCCCTATTCCCGAACGGTATTTCACGTATATTTAGGTCGACTTTATAGTTGACTTACCAATTATTAATAACGGCCCTCGATATTTTCTAATTATTACGGATCGCCTTTCCAAGTTTATCCAGTTGTAGGTTATATAGTTTATAACTGCGAATGTGTACACAGAACGCTTTCGGGATATATAGTAGAGGTTTTATGGGTTTTTAGCTTTTATTATTAGTAACCACAGTTTGGATTAAGTGGGCGTATTTTGAACGACTTTTTATTTCTTAATAAGAGTCGAATAACTTTTATTTATGGTGTATGATATATAAATAGATGGTGATACTAAACTTGGAAGCTAGTAGGTTTAAAATTACGTACGTATCGTGATCTCCTTTTCGTAATATAAATGAACTTCGTATTTACCCGTTTATTAATTTATGTTAAATAATCGGAAGTCGATGGGTACTGGCTTTAACGCGAATCATCTGGTCAATAGGTACGAAATGTTATCTATTCTGAGGGTAAATAGGGATACAAAGTCGTTAACTAATTTAACGAGGCGAGCTATTACGTTTTTAGATTATTGGCGTAAGGGTACGGAGTTAGTTGAAACGATAACAACTTATATTTAATAATAAATTAAACCGGCGGCGAATCTTAAACAACTTTCGGCCAAATAATGTAAGGTAAGTGACTATATTCAGCTATATTTTCGTAATATTAAAACTAACCGCCCGATTAAAAAAATCGATTAACTTTATAGCTAATACCTGGTAGTCGGATTTCGAACCCGTTAAATATCGTATTAGATATCCCTGGTAAATATCAGGTATTTTATATGAACTTAATTAAATGTATAACTTCGGATCCCTTTTTTTTCGTAGGTCTTATCCGATACTCTTCCAGGATTAGTTTTAATAACAAACAATATAAGGAAAGATAAATATAAGGAATGTAAAGTATAGGATATCCTCGCGATAAAGATGGGAAGGGGCGGGGCTCATTACGTGTTAGTTAGGTAAAAGTGCAATAATAAGCTGAAATAGAAATTGCTACAAAATGATTAATATATTACAGCGTTCAATAAATTTGAACGAAATGGAGAAATATTCGGGTTTACGATAACCCGGTATCTCGACAACAGCGTTTGGTTGATACTAAGCGATAAAGGCGATGCGAATTGCGTATACTACTAGAATGACATTTGGCTAATGGATGAAAAAGAAATTTATTGTTAAGCGAAATTATAATATATGAGGTAGAATCGAATAAATATTACTCAACTACTTAGGATAATATCCGACTGTAAGGCGGCTCCTATTTTATTCCAACGAAGGTTTATCTACTTATTATTATTACCCTTGCTCGGGTTTAGCGAGTACCAGCGTTATTAACGTTAGAGGCCTTATTACGACTAATTCTGCACATTAGGTAAGGATAAGAGAGGGGGACGGTAAAAGGTATGATAAGAACCGATGGGGGTTAATAAAGGGAGTTAGTAAAAGGCGGGCTGTACGCGAGGCGACGTTAAGGAGGGCGGATAGCTCGAAAAAGGGCGGGCGCTAGGAAAGGCTGATATCAGATAATACGAAGACGGATGGAAGCTGGGGATAGCCAACGATGGAAGATAACGTTAGGAAGGACAGGTGTTAGATAAGGTTAACGATAACGGCTTAAGAGAAGTAGAGCGAAGAGTGAAGCAGAGGGAGCATTTTTTTTAAACGGCCTACCAGAGATTATAATACGTTAGTCTGGTCGCAGGGAACATGATCGGTTCGAGTACGATTTTACGCTCGCTCGCGGTCGGCCCGATTAGCTTGTTTTTATTAGAGGGTAATAAATAAGATACGGACGAAATCGGAAATTATATAGTTAAGCTTTAGACGTCGCTTGTAACATTTTATAGGCCGTAGCTTATATTAATTACAAAATATATGGCTTAGGTAACTATATTATTCTAATTTTTTAGGCTAAAATTATGGAAGGGTATTCAGCGATAGGTAAAAGGGGCCGGAGCGAAGATGTTACGCGTCAAAACTCGGTTACCCGAGGGCGTTTTATTTTAATAAATAGGTGATATAGTAAAAGGCGACGGGGGCATCCGGAGTAAATACGAACCCAGATGGAAAGGGCGTCGTAGGCGTATAGATAAAAGAGTAACAGTCTATACGGCTGGTATGATGAGAACTCCTTACGCTCGAGTGATATTATGGAACCGAATAAACTAATTAACTAGCTCGGAGAAAATAGGGGTAAAAACGGTTCGTTAACCCGGGATATCCCCTTAATGTTTAAGTGCGAGGAATAAGATGTAATCCCTATCCTTTATCGTAATAGCAAACTAACGTAAAAAAACACGTAAACCGAATGAGGTCGTAAGTAAGCTTATTTCCTTAATACACTACGAAAAGAAGTTAATTAGCGGTTGGCTTTTCGTAGAGATTTTTTATAATCTTACCTTACGATAGACCTTCCTATATACGCGATGCCCTTATATATAATAAACTCGGACGTAAAATAAAGTACTGCTAAAATTTAAAAGCTGGTTAATATACGATATATAGGCGTCTTTAGCCTATAACGAAGGAAACTTATTTTTATACTTACTATCTCCGAAGATAAAAAGAGCTTTTATAACACGAAAAGGTTATAATAGATAGTTAGTAGTAAGGTATTAATATATTACAAGGTAGTATACCTCATAAGCAGGTTCATCGCCCCCTCTAAGGGCGCCGATGGTAATATAATCGAGGCAAAAACTATTAAATACGGCGGTTATAATAATAAGCTAGCAAACAAGTAAAGATATATAGGTTTAAATAACTGGTTAGATTACATAAGGGAAATCAGAAAAAATCTTAATAGAGTAACTAGTAAAAAGGTGGAGGGAGCGATAGTGTAAAAGGGAAAAGAAGGAAGTTTCAAAAGCTACGTAGGGGGCGTCCGTATTTATAGGGACCAACGGATCGGATTTAGCAAAGGCTACGTGTTATACGAGGCGCGTTACTCGATATTAAAAATAACAACGCAACTTTAAACGATACGTTAACAATCACGTTATACAGTGTCGACGATAAAAAGGATACCTTAGACAGCGCGTTACGATATATCAATGGGAGCATCATATAGCGCCGGCGATAAGAAGTATACTTTATACAGCGTGTTGACGGGTACATCCTACGACGATAATCCTAATAGAGTCTTTTCGTGGACGTATATACCACTTCAATTAATCCTTTTCTTTAATGTGGCGTTAACCGTACGTTGAATTATCCTCTACATGTTAATTTTCTAGCAGTTGAAAAACTCACGGAAGTCTTGGAAAATGCGAGGGCTACGGCTAAACTTTTTTCTGACATCCGTGTCGAGAATGTACTAGATAATGTAATTATTCTGATTTTCCTTAATTAAAGACTCGTTAGCTTTGTTAAACTCAAAGTTTTTATCATAATATTTGAAAAAGGTAAGTTCGAAGGCTTCGATTTACCTTATTCGTTTTTAATCTTTTATTTTAACATTTCGGATGATAAGTCAACTTTATTTTAGGTGATGGAGGAATTTGGTGGTTTTATTAAAGGAATTCGATGATTTGTGAGCATAGGGATTTGAAAAATTGGTATGAAGTCACGCAACGTAACTTTCTTGGTGTAACTTAGCGATTCTTGGTTTTTGCTTTTTAAACGACGAACTTGATGTTTTTTTGACCTGTCTGATTAACAATCTTCTAATATAGAGGAAATGAAGTAATGCGATGAGAAAAATTGGTGTAGAGGGAAAAGTTTAGTGTAGAAAGTAGGATTGTAGGTTGTTAGTCGGTATTTGTCATTGTTCAAGGCCGCGCAACTTAATCCGTTTTCATTATTTCAATTTCATTGTATTATTAACCGCAGTAGTGCTCACTTAGCCTTTAGATAACTTGAGGATCTTTAAGACTTTAAACGGTTAATTTCAACATTTATCATTGAACAGGTTTTGGAAAATTTCTTGGTTTCTACGATGTTAAAGATACTGTCATTACCTCTAGGCTAACGAAAGAATAGACGAAGCCTATAAGTATTCTATACTTACTGCCGTAAAAACCGATGCAATTCGTAAACACCTGATAACAAACATTAAAAATTCCGCGTTATAATTGAACGCTACTTTGAAGGTTGGGACGTTGACGAATACCAACCTATTCTTTTGCTTAACCGATTTATTCTTAACCTAATAAGTACTTATTAGCGTTTATATGTCTTACTTGATAAGTTTTTTGACTTTATAATATTTTCTCTTTAAATAGTATTAAAAATAACAGTAGTATTGTAGAGTTAGGTGGCGGATGTATTGTTTTAGATCTGGAAGACTCCTAGCCAGTGTGCACAATAATTTGTATAGCCAATTTCTTAGCTCGTAGCCTTAGTCCAAATTGAGCATATACTGTTCTTGACTTTACGGTTAATAAAGTCAACTCACAGTATGAAACACTGAACTTGCAATTAGTACAGTCAATTTAATTGACAGTAAAGTTAACTGATCATACTGAAATTACTACTGTTCCAATAATGTCCCATATATTGACCTTTAATAACTGTGTAAGGAACATGTATTGGCGAATAATATAATTCTACTCGATGAACTTCGTTCAGAAAATGTATGTAAGCCATTTGTATTAGACGGTTTATTTGATATATTCTGAAACTAAAAGTGCTAAACTTTATTCTATATGCGCGCATAAATAACATTCCAAACCTAGGAGTTTATACTAGGGTTATCGGACAAGATAATAATACGCTATAACTTAAATGTAACTCATGATATTATTAGGAATGAAATAGCATAATTATATTTAAAGTGTTTAAACTCAAGTTATCTTTTAAGGTGGTTAGATACTATTTATAATCCTCGATAAAGTAAAAAAAAAGAATGATAGACCCTGTGAAGAAGCTGTTATAAAGTTAGCGATAAGAAGCAGCTTAGTTATGAAGTTAATCACATGACATAGACATGCTCCAAAGCAACTTAAGAGCGACGTAGGAGCATGGTAATAGCCAAAGCTAGATTCTTAGCAACCACTAGTACAGGAACCAGCCTGTAATATAAAGGTTACACTTTTTTCCTTTTTCACAAGTTCGGTAACGATATTCATCTTAACTTTTTCAGTGACTATGCTAAGAATTGCTTACACAATTAACGATTTTATAGTAAAAAACTTGATAATTAGACGAAACAATTAATATAAACGAATTAATTATAAGTTATTTACTGCTAAAGTTGTTATTCTTTTCTAAAGGGTGTTTTGAACTTAGATGTGTGCGATGAAGAATTGTGAATAGTAATAATTTAGACATTTCATAAGTTGTATGACTTGAAAACTATAATTCTTATAGAATTGGGCCACTAGCCATGAAGTCTATAGGTCACGTCGTTGTGGACATAACGGAATTTATATGTGCAGCATCCGACTCGTGTGTGGTACAGTATCTGACTCGAGCGCGGTCTGAGCATAGTTTGCAGACGTTACTAGGAAAGGAATATAAAGAACCATGAACAAAATTCCCACGTAGATTATCACTATATGCCTATTCAATCGTTCTGAATACCTTTATTACTAACACCACGTAAAAAGTACTTAGCATACATTCATGTGTGGAAATATAATATACAATCAATGATTTCTTTTAGAACGTAATATTCCTCATCATTAATGAATCGATAACAAACATTAAAAATTCCGCGTTATAATTGAACACTACTTTTAAGGTTGAGACGTTGACGAATACCAATTTGATTGCCCTTACTAACATACCTCCTACCCCTTTGAAGCCAAATTAAGTTAATACATTTCACCTTGAAAACGCTATAAGCTACATCGCGTCCACGTTAAAACAATTGTAACGGTTGTATCAACCAACTTCTTAATCGACTTCCGCCTTCGACAGGCCATTTTTCACGTGTTCACGTTCTATTTTGCCCAAGTCGTTGCTAAAATTCAGCAACTCGAAACCAACATCATAAGTACTCATATTAACCCTCTCACGCTTGAATACAACCGGAAACGACGCAACTAGGAACAATTCTATTAATATATTTTGAGTTAAACAGCGACGCCTCAAACGATCGAATTTATATTGAAGGCGGATGAATTATCAATTTTTATTAGTAGGCCTTGTTCGTTGCAACGTCGTCGATTCAAATCACTGTGGTCGAAGTTACTAGTGTTGCGCTGATATTGATGATTGATGTGTAAGTTCTAAGTTTGGCAGACCGCTAAGCGGTCTGCACACTAATTTGTATGGCCAAATGCTTTGGCCTGTGCCCCACTTTGAAGTGGTCACTTACTGCACTGCACTTCCAGTGCAGTGTATTCCAATCCCACAAACTGCAGTCAATTTGTAGTACGTACAATCAACCTTACTGCAAGTAAAGTTGATTTGACTGTACTGCATTTGACTGCTTCTCCAACAATTTGGGAAACACTATATGCGTTTGCTTATGTATGGGAATATAACAATTCAATTATTATTTAAATTATTACGACTTATTATAAAGCCGTGTGATATAAAGAAATGTACGATATAAATGAATTAGTTAATTATATTAAAAGGATTTTCAACGACTTTTATAGCGTGAATGAAATTTTAATTAAATAAAAAATATTGCTTATAAATGATAAAAACTTATAAATATTGTTCGCCATTCAATTTGAAACTGTGGATATTACTATATACCATTATAGATAGTAAACATAGGCTAAGTGACAGTGTACTGTATTGCAGGGTGCACTCCTACAGAGTGTACGATAACGTGACACACTGCAGGATGCACTCTTACAAGACACAAAGTGCATCATATATGGAACAGTCTGGAATGGTTATTCCAGACCGAACGGCAATGCGTGGAGTCGTCTAGAAGAGGTGTTCCAGAGTGGTACGCTCTGGGTGAGGGCTTATAAGCCCTCGCCTGTGGCGAGCACCTCTAGCAGCTTTTTCTTTGATCATTGTACTTTATACTACAACTACAATACCAATCTCACGATTACTCTTCTATTTACCTTTTCACGTGAATAAGTATTTAGGTCCCAACGACAGAAACTTTATTTTACTGAACGAATAATCTAGAGTAACCTTCGATCGTTTAGTATAACAACCTTGGCTTTCGCATTTCCCCACGTATACAGAACAAATTGATCACGATAAAGGTTAACCACATAAATTATATTTCGACTTCAATAAGATGTAACGAACTTATGAACCAATTAAAGTCTTTGTATTTTCAACAACCTTATAAACCATAATTATCGGTCCCAGTATAACTACCAGAATTGGATAATAATACAGTTACATTTTTTTACATTGTTTAAACATTCTCATTTAAAAGCTACGGTAATTACAGTTGGCTACCTAAATAAGTCTATTTTACTTAAATTCATGATAAAAAACGATAAACAACCTATATAGCGATGGATAAGTGGTAAGCCAACACCTTTATGGTGCTATTCATGTTATTACCTTTCGAACCCCTTGTAAAAAGGTTTTTAACTCCGCACGGATATTCTTCAGATGTAGAGTAATACGGGTTAATTATAAAGAGAAATTATAATTTCACTATTATAGATAACTATGAAATCGTAGGTCTTGAATAAAATTTTGTTCAAAGATTATATGATCTTACTAAAAAAAGTACAAAATTGAATAGAAAGGAATTTAATTTCACTCAAATACATACTAATGAGAATATATTCCTTATCCCTATTTCCTTTAATAAAAATGAAATTTTAAATGAATATATTAATTTTGACTATTAATATTGTCATATGATACATATGGTTCAACCTAACGGACGAAATTAAAATTCTTTCAGCTACTATATCATCTACAATTGGAGGTAATATTAGGGTGGCTATGGAATATAAATGTTACTAATATGGAAAAGCATCGCATAAATATCAATAAATAGTTGAATCACATATTAAGAAATATTATTCCGCGAATAGATCCTCATATAAATTCACATTTATTATGAATACGATATTAAGAAATAAATTTATACGCAATTGAAAATCACCTAATTTTTGAAGGTAAAGGATGATTAGTAGTAAATACGATGATATTACGCCTTAAGCTACGAGACAATCATAATATTATGAAATTTATATTTTTTATATTCATTATCCAAAATTAGCGAGTAAAAAAACGTACTAGGCGTCAGTCATAATTGGCTTTTGTTTTAAGCCTATACAAAAGAACGCAAATTTTGTAATTGACGGCGTTAACGGTTACAAAAATCGTTAAGAATTGATCTCTTCTCCCGCCAGAACTGACTGCATTCCGCAACCTATTGCATATGGAAAAGATAACGGTTTCATATTTATATCGGGGTAAATTCGACTATTACATCCATATGAAACGAAAAGAAAAGAGATAATTAGCTGATAAATTTAAAGACTATAATATTCTATACGACGACGTTTATTACTTAAAATTCAAAGTTAATTTAACAAATTTATATATAAAAATCAAATTCACGTAAATTTATTATCGGCTGCGGCACCGATATTATACATTTAGAAACTAAGGTGGTATAATAACAATTTCATATTGATTTCTGAGCTTTGAATAGAAAAATTAAACACTTTCATTCTCATCTACCTTTGATTGAAAAATACTGACCCATGTTCATTTATTTAAGATAACTAATGAATTTAGAGATTTAGGTAACATTTCATTATATCTGATTTGAACGCAAAAAAACATGATGAACAAACTTTTATATTCGTTTCGTTTATTTAAAAATTTTACTACCTTTTTCAAGTCAATGGAGGCGTTAAAGATGTTCAGAATCTTCAATAATTATACAATTTCGGATGTCCTAAACTTTTATCACGGCTTACATAATTGACTTTTAATTATTTTCTCCAAACTTCGAATAGAATAACTCATCAAAATTTACCTCGTTCTGCGGCATCTTCGCAACACCGGGTAAAACAAAAACTTGAATAGATATAAATTCATAATAAGAAATGTAAAATTCATTAGCTTCATTAAAACCAAGGGCGTAAATATTCAGAATAACCCCGAGAAAGCCTAGGTCGTCCGCGAATTAAATTCTTCTCGAACTATTCGAAAAGTCAAAAGTTTCTTAGCATTTACAAATTTCTATCCAAACTTCATCAGACAATTTTCAAAATTGACTATTGACTTTATTCAATTTACAAAACAGAAGAAACGAATAAACTTTAACGGATCACAAAATAAAATCTTTTTAAACGTTAAAGTAGGCTTTTATTACGACTCGAATTCTAATACATCAAGACCTCAACTAGCTAATAATGATGGAAACCGATCGCTCAGAAACAGCTTTAAATAATAATTTTCGCTAAAAAAACAAAAAAAACGTCTTTAAACCAATTATTTACTATTTAGCACAACTATTAAACTCGAAAGGCAATTATATTACCTACTATAAAAATCACCTAACGGTAATATCATAGATGAAGGCGTGATTATATAAATAAAGTAATATTCGTACCTTCTTTAGTATTTTTACTCATCCCATATAATCTTGAAACTTCAAACCAGCTCAACCAAATCTTTCTCGTTTTTTCATTATTATTTATATTATCGACCCGTAACCTCAGATAATACCACGATACGTTGAATTATTGGTTACAAGATAAAATCGAATTAAGGAAAAACTGCACGAGAGTCCTTCAACAAATTTCCATAATTATATCAAACACAACGTTAATATATTGATATAGCATTCAACCATATATTAAGGTGAATTTTATGGATAAATTCTTCAGAATAAAGGTTTCATTATTGGATGATGATAAATCAAGTCCCAAAGACAAGTCGAACAACAATGATATATCGATAATTATAACAACATAATGGTTCCGACTCACGTACGCGATGCTAAACTTATTAACGTCGTGTGATTAACATATTTTCAAACTGGGTGTTTTAACCAAGGAATACGATTAATTTATAGTCAATGACTTGTTTTAAACATTTCAGCTATTGACCATTACCAAAGCCTCCTGATGATTTGAAGTTCAAGCTAGATATTCTATATAAATTAATGATGATAATACCGATCCTAAAGATGAATTACGTTACAGATACCTCTAATAACAACTGAAACAAAAACTATTAATACCGAAAATTTTATAATGAACCTACGATTCACTTATTAGAAGACATTCAGATCAAGTTACCTTGTTTGAGGTTTTTAAGTGGGATTAACATTTCCAGTAAATAATCACTAATATTGGGAAGTTATATCGAATATATATGAACTATAAAGATACAAAATATCTTTTTATATTACGATGAAAAATCTTTCAACCGCTTCTTATCTTGGATCATGGCTTTACTTACATTCTAAGAAACTTTATAATATACTTATCTACCACTGATAACGACCTGAGATTTTCATTATTTTCTACGAATCCATCTTTTAAATGCTTTTCATTCAAATTAATACAATTGATAGTATTAGAGACCTATGCGAATCGTTTTCTAGACATATAGTAGCCATGTTTTAAATTTACCACCTTTATTTCCAGTAATTATAGCTGAGATAAGGATTTTTTTTCTTAAACAACCTAATATTTGTTAATTAAACTTTAATATCTTTTATAGATGATATACCACTCATGAACAGATGGCGATATCAAAAAGTTAAATTGAAAAAAATTGAAAAAATCCGTGGATTGTTGTTCTTTACAAATTGATGAGTAATTATATCTTCCAAAATATTAATTCTTATTGAATAACTAGAAGTCAATAATAACCGGGTTTAATACGAACAGAAAAGTTGACTATTAAACATTCTCAAATTGGAAAGTATATAGAAATACGAAATTTATACCTAATCCGGTTGAATGAACCGCTATGTTTTCACTTTATATATATAAAGCTATGAAACTAGTTCAAAGGGTTATAATATAGGTCTAATATCCAAAAAAAAAGCCATAGATTGTCCGCGATAACCGAAAAAACAATATTAAGTAAGCAGTCAAGTTTAACGTAACTTTCATAATATCGAAACGAATTATGGAAGTAAAACTATGAATGAATTTTATGATTAACACCGTATAATGAATATACTGAACGTATTAAATATTGTTTCGAATCCTTTTAATCAAATTCTCATATTTTACGTAAATTTGGTCAATCACACTGTCACAAACCCCATTCAATTGTAATTTTTACCTAAAATACGCCCGAACCCCCTTTTTTTTTTTTTTTTTACAATATCATCGGGAAATGCCCGCCGCAAAGCAGCGAACTAGCTGCTACAAGATATCCCTGTATATACCGGAGGATAGGATCGTAACGTGGGCCTTTTCAGCCTCAAGGAGCCTTCGCCTTTTACTCCGGGAAGTGTGAGTGTTTAAAACATTAGACGTCTTATTATCTCCGTTCCTGAACGTTGGGAAACGTCGACCGGCAGTTACGACGCGAAACGGAACAGAAAGAGAACTTCTTCAGGCGAGCCACGAAAGAACATAACACATTCGTTTACGTTTACGCCGCGTATTCGAAGTAAAAGCGGTAATCTCCGCCCTTTTTATCAGCATAATCTACCCGCACTTATATTAGATTAGTATATGAAATCCTACAAAAATGGTAGACTTTGACAATCAAACTCTAAATGTTTTTCGGTACGATTTACAGGTAATAATTTATACTAGCTATAAAAATGGGTCTTAGGCGGTAATAAACGCTTTAACCGCCATGGTAGAGGCTATTCATTGGTATGTAACATGTATCAATGACGTCTGAAACAAATACGTTAGGAGCGAAAAACTTGCTATAAAAAGGAATATAGCTACTATTGACAAGGTTTAGGACTGGGAAAATAACAAGCGACAACGACATTTCAAAAGAATAGGTTGAGGACGTATAAATTAGGCCGTCATAATTTATACGGACGCTATAGTAAATACTCTCTAGGATCTTGCGACATCTCGTAAACACATAAAATCGTTTTTCTGGTTAAAAAAAGCAAAAAGAATAAGTTTATAACCCGGCATAGTTTTAACACGCTTATATATATGGGATATAATATTGATATAACCCTAGAAAACGATAACAAATTCTTGAGGAAAGGCGTGTGATCTTAAAGAAATAATGAATAAATAAGTTGCCTGAATATGTTATAAACGAAATTAAGATATATTTACGTCTACTATACAATCAATTTTGAGTTTACCACATTATACGCTTTTTAGTGAATGTGATACCTTTACATACAGTAAATCACTATGCAAATTAAAGGTACCCTTGATGGAAAAGCTATCAAATGCAGTATAGTCAAGTCAACTTTACTTACAGTAAAGTTGATTATATGTACTGCAAATTGACTGTAGTTTGTGGGATTTGAATACACTATACTGCTAGTGACATGCAGTAGGTGCCTAGTTCAAAGCAGGGAACACGTAAAAGCGTTTGGCCATACAAATTGGTGTGTAGACCGGATAGCGGTCTGCCAAATTTAGAACTTGCAATTTAATTAACCTACATAAATGCAGCACTAGTTACTTCGATTATAGTGATTCGAATCGATTACGTTGCAATGATAAATACCTACCAATAATGAATATTTATTATGAGATTAAGTATAGATTGTCCAAGTAGAAGAAGAAGTTTTCTTTCTGTTATTACGCTTTGTTTAGATAAGGTAAAGGAAAGGTTTTTGCGAAGGGCTTTTATACATTGTATAGCTGTTTGCGGTAGCAAGTAGGGAAGATTTATAGACTTTCTAGTTTTTCGCGGCAGTTTACATGTAAGCGACGGTATCGTGACGAAAAAATACTAAGAAACCTTTATTAATCCTTTTTAAAGGCGTTGAGATTAACCTTTTAAAAGTTTTAAAGATTACCAAGTCGGTAAATTGGTAAACGGCTCAGTTATAATTTTCAAGGCTATTATTATTGCGGGTACTATTACTGTAAATTTTGAATGGAGAAAACGATTCAACATTACAACCTTTAATTTATATCAACTTTCATAGATAGCCTACAACCTATTATTTTACCTCATAATTTTTACGCTCATACTTATTAAAGATTTGTCACAACGTCTTCAAAAGGTGTTAAAATTAATACCGTTAACAACTCTGAGCGTAAAAAGGTAATTAAAGACTTTAGTATTATATTTGTTGAATATTATTACGATAACCTTTGTTTTACAGATACCGATAAATACCTTACCCCTCAGTACATAACAAATTACATCAGTTATATCATCCTCGATTTACATTTCATTGGACATAATACGAGACTTATCGCTGTCAAGGACCTTTAAGAATAGTTTAATGAATAGATTTTGGATATGTAAAAGATAATTGACAGATATGTAAAAACTAAGATAAAAAGTAAACTGGCTAGTAAAGAAGTCCAATTCCTTATTGGGAAAGGAAAGGACGGAAATATTACCAACTTGATATATAAATATGTAATAGATGAAAACACTTAATAAATATAAGGGAAAGGCGAAAATATTGCTAGAGATAGCATTTGTTAACGCCCCTACACGCGTTCTTAAGGACCTATTTAAGCCCAAATAAGTTTTTGGACCCTTTCACATAACTTTTTCCACGCGTTAGTATTACTAGTCGTAAAAGAACAATTTATTTATATACTGTAAGTCTATAAGTTCAATAGGTAATTAAGCAGCAACCTCAATCTACGCCTTCATATTAAGAGTATTATTACCAAGTTCCCCGCGGTGAAAACCCTTAAACCACTTTCTCCTAAGTTTTTCAGTACATCTAGTTTTTAAGAGTCAATTTGAAAAAAGACTGGCTTTATACGTGAGTCCATTATGGGCACGACTACTAGTTGTCTTTCTTCAAACTCAAATAAAGGTAATTATGCTTCCTATTAATATTAACCTTAATATTAGGCGAGGGATTTAAAGGGTCCCTACAATTAGTATATTACCTTTTGATTTTCATACGTCCTTATTGTGAATACAAATTGCACAGCAATCACAAAGTTCAATAAAATTAAGGGAGGAAAAAAGAAATATAACAGTAAGCCTTATAAACTTTTCGACTTTAAGTTATGCCTGTTCTTCAATATTGGTCGCCAGATAATGGTTAAATTACATGGTTTTCACTTGTTGTTTTCTAGTATCTTTATCGGCTAAGACAAGGATTACTATATTCTGTACTTGACAATTTTTTTTCGTGAAATTTACGATGGTTTTGAAGGATTTTTCGAATACTTTATTCATTTTACCTATTAACATACCGAATAAAATATTATTCAATGGTCTTATATGTTGGAGTATAAAAAAAAACGGAAAGTAAAATGAATTTCTTCAATCAGATACTTGATAAGCCAATGTTTTTCTAACGATTAATGGGTAACGTGAAAGTTGGCGAAATCGATTTACGTTAGAAAGATCAACAAGCTGTTACGGGTTATAAGGAGTGAGAATACGTCTTTCAGTGGCTAAGAAATTTGCGAAGGTTTTTTTTTAGTTAGTTACGTTTCTCGTTAGCAATCATAATAGCTCGAGTCTTCGAATCGATTGATAGGTATCTTTAAGCCACGTAATTCAGTTACAACGATAAGAAAAACCTGTTACATGTAATTCATTAACTGTAAAAACAAAAGTCCAAGCTAATACAAGTAATGGAAAGTTTAGACCTCGAGAGGTAACCAAGCTACTTACGAGGGAAGTTGTTTAATTCGCTTAAGATTTTTAAGTTAATTTAAAAAAAAAAATTGATTATTGAAAGACATTGAATTTACGGCAAGGAAGGTTGTGAGTTAGTACGTTATGCTATTACCGAACGCGATTGAAAGTAAGTAATATATAATGTACATTTTGCGTTTATATTTGACTACAATTAGAGGTTATGCTTTTTTAAATTTAAATTTAATTGGGCTAAAAAGGAGTAAAACGAGTCGAGAGTTATTGGCGAGTATAGGGATACTAGTACCGGCCTAAAAATAATGTAATCACTTGCTAACTACTCCTTTTTATACCGCGTAATAGGTCAAAACCCTTACTACCAACACGAAGATAAATACACTAGCCCTATACATATTCTCAATATTTAAAATAGCTACGCCGAATAGATATTTCAAAATATCATTCCAGATATGGGAATAGTATAGTATTTAATAGGAGGTTATTTTAAATACCTCATATCACAAAGAGATACAAATGCGGCTACAAAAATGAACTATATGGATGTCAAAAAAGTAAAGGTTAGCTTTAGCCTTGGAAAAATAACGTTTTTACTAGGATCGACGGCGGTTAAAATTGTTTTAGCCCTATTGGTTGTTGTATTTCGGCATGTCCTACCTTCATTCCCTTTGGTATTAAAGATCTAAAAATAAATCGGATTAAAAGTTAACGTTTAAAACGATAAAATGGATTGGTTGTTGTATTTTAGAATCTCCTACCAACTTTCTCCTTGGTCTTAAAGATATAAAAATAAATTGGATTTAACTTTAACGTTTAAAATGATAAAATGGTTTAAGTGAAGTACCTTAAAAGTCTCTTAATTAGTTTGAAATAAGGATACCCTCGGTTTCTTTAAAAAGTTGAAGGTAGTTGTATTGAACTTGATGAAGGCGAAACTTCTTTTATTATACTGTAGGATTGAAGACCTGGTGATTAATAGGCTTTATAAAGTTTTAAAGAAGGTTTTCAACGAAATTTGGATTTGCTCGAATTAAAGATAATAAAATGGCCTTGTTATTATTATCAAATACAATATAAAATCTCTTTAAGGTTTAAAATTATATTTAAAGAAGATTAAGATTTTAATCAGAAGGTTTTCGTGTAATTCTTTTACTTAGATAGCGAGTTAATACTTTATATTATAGACTCCGTAGTAGGTTTTAACGTCGTTAAGTTTCTTAAGATTATTACGGCGAAAGAAACGTAGAAGATATTCCATATTTTGTTGATTGACACATACCTTTAACTATTACATATGTTAGTTTATACTTCTGGTATTAACATTATCACGATAGAATTTTAAGCTAATATCAAGTCGATATTAATTTAGTATAAATAGGTTTCCGTTAAGATATATTATAGTATTTGTCAAGTCAAAAGGGTATTCGCGTTTTTACGAAGTACTTATAAGATATTTATTTAGAAGATCGAAAGCTTTGTAAGTTAAGAAAAAAAGCTTTCAATAACAGTAAAGAGCTTTAATAATACTATTAGTTTTAACGGCCTAATATTAATTTTACTTGTATTTAGGATTTACCTTCGTATAACGATTAAGTAGTTATTATCGCTAAATACCTAAAGCCTTACCGTGGTACATAGCAAAGCCTTGAATAAACTAAGGAAGTAATTAGTACGCAGCTAGGTGAACGAAGCTTTCTTTATTAGAAACAGACTGTTAATAATATACGTGTTATTTCTCCCCTTTTAAAATGAAGTTTTTACGTAGTGAGAGTTCGGTAAAGGAAATACATCGTATGAGATATTGAGGATTACTAATTAAAATATGGTGGTTGAAACTATGAATGGCTTTATTACTCTCCGAATTATATATAATAAGCTGTATGAAAAACCCGTTAAGTTTAATAAAGATCCTAATATCGATAAATTTTGAGCCGAAAAAATTCGTTAATATAACATTTTCGAACCGATAGCTAATACGTTAATGAAACGTGGACGGCGTAGAATACTTCTTAAAAAGATGATATATATCCAAGACGAAGATAGCGATAGGAGCGATAAACATTACAGAGTATATATAACGGTATTTTTTTTTTTCAATGTCAAATTTGATAAGGAATAGGCCTTTAAGCTACCTGTCGAATGCATTATTAATATATAAAGTAATCCTATAAAGGAAAACGACTGAGTAGATATTCAAGACTTTATTCACGAAGGTTTATATAATTTGTGCTGTTGAATTTAATTAAAGACCAACAAATTATCATTTTTAAGTCAAGGATAGGTCGTAAGGTTAATGGTAAGACTATAAATCGTCATTACGGAAAATTACGTTTAATCGTCTAATAATATAGTAATAAAGGTAAAGACTGGTTTTTACCCGATTAATTATAGTTTATAAAATTAGTGCGAGTTATATTGTTGCTATTGTTGTAAGCTTAATTGCTGGAGTAAATGTTTAGTTTAGACTTCATAACTAGGATATAATGTAATCGTATAAGGAATTTGCCACTGATTTTTAACAGCTTTGACTATTAGATTAACAGAAATAATGAGAGAATAAGTCTTCGAACGGCATAATAATATATTATGTGAAATCTTTGTACTGATTAGCCAAAATAAGTGTTTATTAGGTTTTAACGTCTTAGGTGTACTTCATAATAGGTTAGATATAAAAATTTAAAGGTTTAAGCCATACCTGTTAATTACAGACGGTAAAGATTTTGGTATCGTTGGTACATAGATTATAGATACCTTTTTCATCGTGTATATGAGGTTAATCGAGGCAAAATAACTGGTATCAAAATTTAGGCCTTTAAACGTATAAACTAATCGATACGATGGCTTCGGGTATATAGCTTGAGTTTAATAGAACATTAATACTTGTCTTTAGTATTAAGTCTAAAAACGCTACATATATTAGCTTACATTGAAAGGGGAAAAATATAAGCCCAATGATTATCGATATCGCTCATAGGGTAAAATTATAAAAAAAAACCTCATGCAAAGAGTCTTTTTATTTTGTATTGTTTGTTATAGACTCAGGCCATTGGCTATTGAGCCCATAGATTACGTGACTATGTACGTAAAGTAATAGGTAACACTCTGCCTAGGCCCAGCCCAGGCATGAATAGGGCACGGTCCAGGTGTAGGCTGAGCACGGTCCGGATATAGACCGGATACAGTCCTGGTATAGGCCGGACACGATCCGTGTACGGATAAGACACGGTCTGTGTATGGCATGTGTAAGGATATGTAACGGGCTAGGTATTAGCCTTACCTAGGAGTCCTGTACGTTAAGCTAAGATACTCTTTTTAAGTCTTTATCTATACCTTAATGATAAATCACATTTGGCACCTACTTAGCTTATTATTATAGGTCGGAATATAACGTACTATTAAAGTTTTCGTTTATCTTTTCGAAAAAAATATTTCTTATAATAAACGAATCGATAAATAACGTTAATAATTCGGCATTACACTTTAGCATTATCAGAAAAGTTGGGTCGTTAGCGAGTACCTAATCTTTGACCTTTATAAATATACATCCAGTCCCTTTGGAGTCAACTTAAGCCGATATTTTTCATTTATAAGATACCATAAGCCATATTGCGTCGGTTATTAAACAACTGTAATACTCGAGTTAATCGAATTTGATTTTCAACCTTATATCCGACTTCGTTTAGGTTGAGAGGAAAATTTAGTAACTCGAAACCGAATCAATCGTTACTCGCGTTAAGTTTTTAACGATTTAATGCGAGTGAAAACGATATTATTAATCGTAATTGAACGAATATGCTTTTAAGTGGTCAGCGACGCATTAACCGATTAAATTTATATTAAACACGAATAAGATATCAATTAGAATGGATAGGTATAAGTTTCTTTACCTATAGGGATATTATACGGTAATGTTAAAACAGGAGGTTACGGCGTATTACGAAGCCAGAAAACATAAAGATATATTTAATATGGTGAATGTTATAGATTATATTCTAGCTTCTAATAACCTTTACCTTAGGGATAAGGTATTGGTCGAACTCGAAAGTTTGGTTATAAGTAATAAGGACCTATAAATACTATTCGTTATTAGATTCGAAATACTTTGAATTTAAGTAGGCGGTTGATATTAGGCTTCTTCCATAAAATATAACTACTTATGTTTACGCATATCATTACGTATCCGCGATAATTTTATTGTGGTAAGTATTGACCGGGTAAACTATAACATAGCCTTAAAGAAGTATCTCGAATTTGCTGACAAATTCAAGTCATTAAACTTAAAATGGCGTCTTGGTTGTTAACTAATAAGACCCGTCCAAACCTAACGACCGAATAGTAATAAGGTTATAATAAGAGTTTAAGCCTTTTAAATGCCTTCGTTAAGGAGCTGTGGTAATAGAGGCTAATTATCTCGATTCTGTGGTTAGTTATCTTAATAAAACCGTTCGATATAAACTTAGAACTAAAAAACGTAAGGCTATATAGACGATAATAAAGGAACGTTAAGCTAAGTTTTTTTCCGGAACGTTATGTACGTTATATCTTATCGGGTCATTACAAACGTAGCTACGATCTCCGCCCAAAATTATCTTTTATGTAAGTATATACGGTTTAAGTCGAAAAGGTAAAGGAAGGTTCCCTATTAACAGCAATAGAGGAAACCTAATTACTGGATATAGTTTCATTTAAAGGCTATTGAACCTTAATAACGTAATTACAAAATCAAGTAAGGAGGAGTTTAATTTAATTAAAATACCTATAGACAAAAACTATTTCCTATCCTTATATTTTTTAATAACACTTACTTTATAAATACTTAAGTAGATTTTCTCTATAATTATCATTATATTGTAAACGAGACAGTGGTATAACTGTTAAAGATATAAAAAATTCGGTTATAATATCCGCCAAATCTCGGTTCGATATTAGGGTTACGGTAAAATAGGCATATTACCGAAATAGCTAAGTTTCGTATAAATATTACTAAATAGTTGAACCCAGTATCAATATATATTATTCCCTGAATAACGCGTGATATGATTTTTGAAATACATTAGATATGATACTAATAGGTAACCTTGGACGCTAGCAGTAACCGTTGAGTAATTTTAAATCAAAGAAGCTTAATTATCGACGTAATATTATAACGCTTTAAGACGAAATATATATACAGTGTAGTAAATTCGATTTTTCTCAAATTAACGCAACGTTCGTTCCGAAAGGTATAACATACAGGGAACCCGTTTTGGATAGCTTATATTATACGATTTTATGAGATAACGCGGATTTCATAAGTAACAGAGACGACTAAGGTTATGAAAATGAAATTATTAGTTACGTTTTCCCCCGAAATGAGGTTAATTTCGCGACTTGTTCAATAAGAATAAATTTATAACCTTACATTTATATGAAAGAAAAAGCGATAACTATATTTATATTAAATTAGACGAAAATATATTTTTATTTCAACCACTTTAAAGGGCGTTATACTCGATATTACAGGATTAACTTTTTAAGCTTCAATGACAGGTTACAAAATTGATAAATAAGAGTTAGGTTCGGGTAAGATCTTTATCAAAGGTAGCTCTGTTATAATTTATTTGTAAACCATGGGGGGTAGCGGTTGTGAATCGATAACCGGGCGTTGAATAAAATTATAAAATAAAACCGATTTTCCTTACCTTTAATTAAGGAGACCCTACGTATGTTGTGGAGATTAGTATCACTTACGAAATTATATATTTGAACAGCCTTTTAACGTATGAGAGTAATATATGGTTAAAAGGAATTAAAGGCGTTTTGTACCCGGTTTGAGTTATTTAAATAGTTATTAACCCCTGTTAGGTTAACGGGAGCGTCTGTAACGTTCCAGTTATATATTAATCATATAATAGCGGATATTTGAGATAATTTCTCTATAATGTATTGAAATATCATCCTGGCCTTTTTTGAAGTACTCAATAGAATTATATAACGAAAGTTCGAGAGGTTTCAAAACGTCTTTGTAATACAGTGTTAAATCTGGATTTAAAAAGGTACGATTTCGTAATTAAAAAGGTAAAATACCTGGATTTTATTATAACGGTTAAGGTAGGTATTTGAGCCGACCCCGAAAATCTCGGAGTAATCCGTAAATATGAGTTATTACGTATAGTTTGGGAAATTCGAAGCTTTTTAGGTTTTACCAACTTTTATCATAATTTTATTAGTAATTTCTTAAAGCTAACGGATGATTTCGTACGTTTAGCAAAGTAAGGTATTCGTTAAACTTAAACAAAGCGAGAGAAATATGTATTTTGAATTTTAAATGATACCTTTAATAAGGCCACAATTTTGGCATATCGGGATTTAAATCGGCCAATAGTAATAGAACCCGACTATTTAAAAACGGCGTTAAAAAGGTATTTATCCTAATGCGACGAGGATAATATTTTAGAGCTAGTAACTTATTACTTCATACGATTAACTGATATAAAACGTAACTATATTTTTTACGATAAAGAACTTTTTACGGTAATATCTTGTTTAAAAACGTGGTTTTCCAAGTTACGTAGTATCCGTATATTCTTACAATTCAAATAAACTATAAAGAATTAAAATATATTTTTATCATGGTTGTTTTTGTAACGCCAAGTTAAATCGGCTGAAGTCCTTTCCCTTTTCCAGTACCATTTACAGTATGGGTATGTAACTTGTAGCGCTCACTCGGATAGGTTGATTCGTAGGTTACAAAATAAACCCGAGGTTGAAAATCGCCGCGCGGGGTTTTTTGAGTTTATTTTCATTGATATATCAAACGTGGTATTAATAAACATATATATTGAAGAGATATAAATTACGGGGGGAAATAAAAAGGAGTTAGACGAAACGAAGGCCTGGTTGTTAAATTATGACGATATATATATTAAGGGTAAGTAAGGGGTTTTCAAAAGGCCGCTAAGGGCGGTAACGCCCCGGACCCGGCCCGCGCCCAAGCTATTATCGGGGATAACGTTAAGGGATTTTAGTACGGTAGTACTAGCGGTATCTTCATAAGTCCAACCCGCGCTAGGTGCGCCGGTATTGTAAACGCCGAATAGTTTTTTTATTTTTATCTCGAGTACGTTATTGGAGCTCTGAAATTAGGAAATAACGAACGACTTTTTTTGTAAGGCTCGCCTTTTAGCAGTTTTCGAGGGCGCTAGGCGTTTTCTACTTAAATTGGGATAATTAATATAAATTGTAAATTATGGGATTAACTTGCGAGGTATATTACGTTACCTTAATCGCTTATAGTTACTGAATTAGGAATGATTGATAATGAAGATTTTATTATAAACTGATGTCTTATTAAGTATAAGTTATTCGGGTAAAAATATTGCATTACGCGTTTTTAACGGGATTACTATTAGAAAGGGATAGTCGTAAATATTCGACGTTTATATCGAATATACACATAATGTAACGGAACGAAACCTCGTCATATCCTATAGTAAAGCCTTTTTTAACCTCTCCTAATCCCCAACCAGTATTAGGTGTATATTTCGGTCGACCTTAAAATTGACCTATTGATTAATAATAACAGCTTTTAATATTTGCTTGTTATTGCAGGTCTTTTTCTTAAGTTTATCTAGTTAAAGGCTATATGGTTTATAACTAACGATACGTACACGAAGCGCTTCCAGAATATATAGTAAAGATTTTATATGGTTTTAGCTTTTATTATGAATAACTGGGGTTTGGATTGGGTGGATGTATTTTAAACAACCCTTTATTTCCTAGTAAAAGTTGAATAACTTTTATTTACAGCGTATTACTTACAAATAAACAGCGGTATTAAACGGTAAACTAAGAGTTTTAAAAGTACTTGCGTATCGTCATCGATTTTTCGTAATACTATTAGGATTTATATTTATCCGCTTATTACTTTACGTTAAATAACCGTGAATCGATCGTTACCAGATTTAATACGAACCGTTTTTAGATAAATACAAAATATCAACTATTTGAAAGGTAAATGGAGTTACCAAATCGTTAACCAATCTGGCGAGGCGAATTATTACGTTTTTAACTTATTTGCGCAAAAGTACGGAATTATTTTGGGTAACGATAACTTATATTTGATAATGAATAAAAATGGCGGCAAATCATAGGTGACGTTCGACGAAACTATATAAGGTAGAGGATTGAGTTAAGCTAAACCTTCGTAATATTAAAACTAACCGCCTAAATCAAAAGCTATATGAACTTTATAATTAATAACGGGTGATCGGTATTCCGAAACCGTTTAATATTGTGTTAAATATCCTTAGTAAATATCCAGTATTTTATGTAGACTTAATTAAGAGGGTGGTTTCGGACCCCTTTTTTTTCGTAGGTTTCATCCAATACTCGCCCTAAACTGGTGTTAATGACTAACGATAAAAGGGAAAATAAATGCGTGGAATTTGACATACAAGATATCTTCGCGGTAAAAACGGAGAGGGGCGGTGTTTGCTACGTATTAGTTAACTTCAAAGTCTATAATAAGGCGGAGTAGTAATTGTTAAAGAATTGTCAGTATACTACAGCTTTGAATAAATTTAAAACGGAATAAAGAGATTTTTGGGTTTACGATTACTCGGTATCTTGACGTTGGTGTTCAACTTATGCTAAGTGATAAACGTGGAGTAAACCACTCATTCTCCCTAAATAATACTTTACTCATAAAAAATAAGAATTTATTGCTAAACGAAGCTATAATATAACAAGTAAGACTGGGTAAATATGACCCGACTATCTCGGATACGTATCCAAACGTAAAGAGACCTCAATTATAACCTAATAAGAATTTACCTACTTATTATTATTATGCTTTTTTAGGTTTAACGAGTACCGGAGTTATTAACGTTAAAGGCCTTATTTTAACTAACTTCGAATACTAAGTAATACTAGGTGAAGAGGACGGTAAAAGGTATAACGGAAACTGGTAGGTGTCAAAAAGAAAGGCTGGTAGGAGGCGGAACAGATACGAAGCGACACTAAGTATAGCGGATAACGTAAAAAAGGGCGGGCGTTAGGATAGGCTGATAACGGATAATATGAGGATAGACGGACGTTAGGTGAGGCCGACAATAAAAGATAGCGTTAAGAGGGACTAGCGTTAAATGAAGCCGACGATAACAGCTAACGAAAAGTAGGGCGAGGGGCGGATCGGGAGGAATAAACATTTAAACGGGTTATTAAAAACTATAACACATTAATTTAGGTCCAGGTAACGCGGTCGACCCGGGAGTGATCCTACGCTCGTTTGCGATCGGTCCGATTAGCTCGCTTTTATTTAAGGTTAGTAAATGGTATACGGGTAAAATCGGAAGTCGTATAATTAAGCTTTGGATGTCGTTATTAACATTTTATAAGCCGTAACTTATATTAGTTATAAAAGATATAACCTAAGTGGTTATATTAATTTAACTTTTTAGGCTAAAATTGCCGAAAGATATGCGGCGGTAATTAAAGCAAGCTGAGGTGAAGACTTTATGCACTAAAGCCCGGTCGACCGAAAGCGTTTTGTCTGTATAAATAGGCTATATAATAGAAGGAGACGAAGGGGTTCGAGGTAAAAACGGACATGGAAATAGAGGGTGGCATGGGCGTATAGCTAAAGGGGTAACGGCCTGTACGGCCGATATATTGGGAGCTTTCTACGCCCAAACGATATTACGGAGCCGGGTAAATTAATTAACCAACTTAGAAAAGGCGGAGATAAAAACGGGTCGATAACTTGCGATATCTCCCTATTGCTAACGTGTAGGGAACAGAATATAGCTTTTATCCTTTACCGTAATAACTAACAAACTTAAAAAAGTACATGAACCGAGTAAGGCCGTAAATAAACTTATCTTTTAAATGTACTACAAAAAGGAGTTGATTCGCGGTTAGGTTTACTATAAGACTTCTTTAAAAAAATACCTTACTATAGACATTTCGATATACGAGATACCCTTACGCCCGATAAACGCGAATATAAGATGAATAATCGTTAAATTTTACATGATGTTTAGTATATAATATACAGGCGTCTTTATCCTATAACAAATGAAGTTTATTTTTATGCTTATAATCTTTAAAGACGAAAAGATTTCCTATAACGCCAAAGGGCTATAACAGGCAGTTAATAGTAGGGTGTTAGCATGTAATAGGGTAACATACCTTACGAAAAGGCTCGTTATCCCCTTGAGCAGCGCCGACGGCAACGTAACCTAAGCTAAGACCATTATACACGTCGGCTATAGTAATGAACTAGGAGAAAAAAGCTGAAATATATAAGCGCAGATAGCTAGCTAATATATATAAAGAAGAGTTCAAAGAATTATAAAAGGATGTATTTAACTAAAGGGGGAAATAGTATAAAAGGAAAAAAGAGGAGGTTTTTAAGATTACGAGGGGCATTTGTATTTATAAAAACTAGTAAACCGGATTCGGTAGGGACTACGTGTAATACGGGGCGCGTTACATAGCATTAAAGGTAAAAGCGCAACTTTATACGGCGCGTTATATGATATCGGCGGCAAGAAGGCTATATTAAACGACGCATTAAGAGATGAATTATACGGCGCCGTTGACTTGTGGTAGGCCGGCCGAAACATTATATGATGTGTTAAATATAGTGTTACCGGCCAGCGTTCGAGTCACGTACTGGACGGATACGGCCCGCGTCCGGTATTTATCCAGAGAGGCGCCGTAGCCCTTATAACATCCAGGGAAGAGGGGGTATATTATAGACTTAGGCTGTTGGCCATTAAGCCTATAGGTTACATGACTATATACATAACGTGATGGGTAGTATCTAGCCCAGGCTCGGCCCGGACACGGACAAGACACGGTCCGGGTATAAGCTGGGTACGGTCCGGATACAAGCCGGATACGGTCTGGGTACTGGCCGGACACGGTTCGTATACGGATAAGGTACGGTCTGTATACAGCACGTGTAAAGGCACGTGACGTTCTAGACATTGGCCCTACCCAAAAGTCCTGCAAGTTGGGCCATGGTAGCCTCTTCTAGTCTTCCTCCGCACCTTAATAGTAAATCTCATTTGGCACCTACTTGGCTTACCATCGTAGGTCGGACCATAACATCGTTACATTATATTAACCGAAGGTATTTTACAACCTATTTATTGCGGTATAGTTATAGTATTTTAGGATGAAAACTTTCAAAGGCTTAATACAAGGATTTAGTATTAATTGGACAACTTGAAGAGGGAAATTAATATAGATACGGTAAATCTAAAGAAAGCGAAGTTAATGATTTTTGCGGACGGTTCATTTACTAATTATATCAACCTTATATTATAAATTGTTCTTTTAACAATGCTTATTAGCGCGGCGAGGTTTAAATGGTAGTTTACAATTACCGGAAATCTTATATACTAGATATTCGTTTTGTATAAGCATTTAATAAAGATTATATTAGCTTTATATGTTTATAGCATGATATCTAGTTTTAATATGGGAATGGTAACTCATTGTATAATAAATATTATTACTAAATAGTTAAAATTTCCTTCAATACTTGCAGTGTTATATACTGATTTCCGGAGCCTTTACAAATTCCTATTAAATTTATGTACAACTAATAGTTTTTTTTACAACTAATTAAAAACATTTAATAATAGACGTGATAGATTAAAGGGAGGTATACGAAGCCCGAGAAATCTATAAGTTTCGGTATATTAACGATAATGATAATCTCATCAACGTGATAACCAATAATACGTCTAATTGCGCCTTAGAAATGTTTGTAGATAGTAATACGATAACTATATAAATCGAGGGTTATGTGGACCGCCTAGCACGAGAGGTAAAGGAATAAGGTTGCTCTGATAAACTTGAAGACAGCCAGGGTAATTATATTGATAATGAACGTGGTAATGTTAGTAGTTTAAATTTTTTTTAAAAGGTACGCAAGTGGTGGAATACGTGATGAATACAGGTTTGTGACGAATGACCTGTACGCGGGAGTTAGGGCATGGAGGTCTCGGAAACGTATAATAAAAGGACTACGGAGGGCTGTAATTAATGTTAATTTTAGTAATAATGAATCGGAATTGACAGAGGTCTGGTTTTTTCTTAGCTTGTAGATTACAAGGGGATTTTATAAGTTGCTACCAATTAATGGTAAGTTGTGCTATCATGCAAGTACAAAACAAAAAGCAGCTAGAGTTGATATAGTATTTGAATGCAATATAATTAAGTAAGCTTTATTCATGGTACAGTTGATTATATGTAATGAGAATTGACTGTAGTTTGTGGGATTTAAATACAAGATACTGCATGTACAGTGTAGTCGGTATCCACTTAAAAGTAGGGCATAAGCCAAAGCGTTTGACCATAAAAATTAGTATGCACACCGGCTGGTGGTCTGCAAAACTAAGAACTTACAGCTCAATCAACCACAATGAATTCAGCACCGATTACTTCGACCACAGTGATTCGAATCGACTACGTTGCAACGATAAAAGCCTATCAACAACCCTTAAATTTAAAAACCGATTCACGTAAAATACAAAGATATTCAAAGCATATATATCGAAAACCTTGTTTTATCATTATGATCATTTAATACCAATAGATATTATATCGGTGGAAGAGACTATACGAAGTCATGAATGATAGAAAATTTTAGATGAAAATAAATAATATACCTTACGTAACGGCTGATGATCGCTATTAGGAACGCTGGCGGCAACATAGCCTATATTATCCCTGTTATAAACGTTAGCTATATTATAATAATATGTTGAAGGGAAGGCAAATTAAAGGCTACTAAAGGGAAAACGTGTTATTGATAAAGAAGAGGCTAATATAAACTGTGTTATAAATAAGATAAAGGTAATGAAATGTTGAATTATTGATTTTTTTTAAAAAAAGATTGAACGATATGAAGGCAGATTAAAAAAGGAAAAAGGAAAGGTCGAAAAGATTCTAGAAATGTAAATGGACGTTTTTATACGCAAACGGTTCGCGATTAAAACGTTTATAATTAATTTATAAAGTTATACATATCGCATCGTTTTTTGGTTCGGAGTATATAGAACTTAACTGGAACGTTATATGCCCCACACTCAATATTCCCCCGGTTTTCGCCTAACACAAATACAATCTGTATTGAACTTTGAATCGAAGGGATAAAGATACGAGTATAATTAATTTAGGTTTAACCTGTAACATCATAAGCCTCGTACATATTCCGTATTCGATCTGAATACGGTTCGTACACGCTATAGCAATACGTTTCTTTTTGTAAAAGAGGAGACATATTATAGACTTAAGCTACAATCTATTGAATTTATGGATTATTTATCTGTATAAGTAACGGAATAAATACGTAAAACATCGGACTAGACGCGATGAAATACCCAGCTCGGACGCGGTCCGGTCGCGATTTGAAGACATTATATAAAAGAACAAGTAATTTAACATAAAAATAAATCCTACGTAAAGAACTACTACATACCTTTCTAGTCTTTCTTGGTACTTCAATTGTTTATACCATTTGGCACCTATTGGGCATAGCTTGGTAGGTTTAACCATAATAATAATAATCGATTTTAAGTTCAAGATCTAACAACTCCAAAAACTCGAATTACTTGAAATTTTTGAATAATAGAATTTGAACGTTGATTTTTTCGCAATAAAATCAATAAAAATATCTTGATAATTCAACAATAATTTTGCTGCTTTAAAATAAGGGGTAACAGCAACACATTCGGAAATTGTCCTTTGTTCCATTTTTGAATCAAAATATAGTAACTAGGCTACTTCGCAAAAATATTCCCTTTACTTTATGAAATTTCAAAGCATGAATACCGGTAAGTAACTCCGGTTTCTACCTAGCATATTTGAACTTAACCGAATAAACACTAATCCGTATTGATAGGTCTTCATATTAACAATGTATTTGATTAGAATCGTAGTCAAACTAATTGGTGTATTGCATTAAAAGTGGTGATATAGTTAATTCTAAGTTTATCAGACCGCTAGACGATCTACACACTAATATTTATGAGCAACTGCTTAGTACATGCCCTACATTGAATTTTATACTCTATTGTACTTGAGTTGCAGTTAATACAGGCAACCTCACAAACAATACACTCAACTTACAGTCAGTACAGTCAACTTACTGTTAGTATAGTCGACTTGATTACACTGCAATTAAATAATATTACAATAGTAATATCTATTCTTATATCATCATTGTATTCTATGATTTCGTTCACTGTAGAGTAATCATAATAATTATAAATATAAGATTCCACTATAAGAACATATACTTTTCGTATATGTAATAAGCTCTATAACTTTTGTTTAATATCTCTATTGACGTTTTCATCATCACTCAATTAGTTGTAATAATATTCTATAGAATATATGGTTCCTTCATTTGCGATACTTTGAAAGTGGGGATTCAATCCAATTTTTTTTGAATACAATATATTAAGGGGTTTTTGTTAAGGATTTTTTTTGATCCTTAATAGAAAAAATTATTGTAACGGTACAAAAAATTGGTCTTTCAACCTGTTGAAAACATATTTAATCGCCAAATTGCTATTATATTCGCCTGATATTTTCTTAGTATTTCATAAAGGTAGGAATTATTGTTCACTGCATTAATCATAGTTTTCTAATTGCCTAATTCGTTTAGATAATAATTTTCTACCGATTGCGTTGCTTGTTTATTTAAGGGCTCCAATAGTTTTCCCCTATTCTGATAAGTGGTTTGTGTTGTGGTTCAACCAACGATAGTGAGCCAAGTAGGTGCCAAATAGAGTATACTATTGGGGTACAGACGAGAGACTAGAAGAGGTTACATTGGGTTTTCGAGTAGCACTTATGGGTACGATTAGTGTAAAACCCGTTATATACCCTAGAACGTAATGATGAGGAACCGCACCCAAACCAAACCCGGGCGTGAATTATATATCCTGTTACTGGAATAGTTACTTGAGCTATAGATTTAATAGCTAATGATCTAAATTTATAATATATCCCGTTTTTTATTAAAAGCTGTAAAGGCCATAGAAACCCACCGGTTAAACATATAACGCGGTTTGCATTCGCTTAATATGCGAGCCGGGCGCAAGCCGGGCGCGGTTCTGTAACGATCTTCCTAACGTGTCGTATAACGTATAAGTCGGTCGAACCTTAAGTCGCTGGCATCGTATAACACGTTTTTAAACGTAACGTATAACTAATAATCCTACTTAACTTTAAGTGGCCAGAGACATATAATGGGCCTCTTTTAATATACCGTATAATGTATTGGTTTTTACTGAGTCCGGTCAGTTTATATTTATAAATACAACATTTACTGTAACTTTAAAACATTCCTCCCTTTTCTTTTTACTTGATAAATCCTTCTTTATATCGTCTATCTATATTGTGTCATTTATAATAGCCTTATTTACAATCATCCTTTTCAATTTTGATTTTAGATTTTATTTACCAGTTAACGTTTCTTATTTCTTTTAGTTTACTTTTATTGATATAACTAATATTAATAACGGTTGCGATCTAAGTTATATATTTAGTAGCGCCTCCAAAAATAATAATTGGCCTTTCTATAAGGTATATCGCCCTATTACATTTGTTGGTCGGGTCTAAGTACCCATTTACGTGAAACAAGGTAACTAGAAGAGTAATCAAAGATGATTGGTATTTGTAGTAAATTAAAGATATATGTGTTGAAGAAGAATCTAGAGGTATATATTACAGGTGAGGGCTTATAAGCCCTCGCCCAAAGTGTACCACTATGGAATACCTGCTTCTAGATCTCTCCACGCATGAGAGTATAATTTGCAGCGTGTCACGTTATCATATACTTTAAAATGGTATAGTCTGTAATATGACATGTGATCATATACTATGCAAGAGCATAGCCTGTAGCATGAAACGTGATCGTGTAATGATTAAGGAGTATAACTTGCAGTATAATATACTACTACTTAAATATATTATCTATGAAGATATATAATAATATTCACACGGGAATACTTTTTTATATTTTTCTTTTTTTCTGCGTTCCGTAACTAGTAATAATAGTATTGTTGTGGTTCGATCCGTATTAGTTATATAATAACGATATTCCTTAGTCAATAGTAACAGTGAGTGATATTCTGGATTCAGTAGTAACAGTAGTGTATGTCATCGTTTCAGGAAAAACTTCTTTTTTTCTTTCGTTTTTTTGTTTATAGTAAAGCAGTGATATCTTGTGAACTAGGTTACGTAACTTTCCTCGTAACGCCGATGGTCGTAACAAGTGTTAGAAGCAACGTATATCGTTTGAATACGTATTTTAGGGCGTTATAAGTAAGTAAAGCGGTGAAATACTATTGTAGGTAACTTGTTTTCGTGGGTAGGTAGCTTGTTTCCATAGTAATAGAAGCGGTTTTATTTTCTTGTAGAGGCCTAGTTGCGTATAAAGCATCTGACCACTTCTCCTGAAGTATCGGCTTGGGTTGGTGTAGTATAGCAGATTTTACTGAAGCGATCGGCGTAAGTATTGTAATTGTGGCCGATTTTGAATAAAGTAAGCGGTGCGTTTGTTGTATATATGGCTGATTTTGTAATTCGTAGTCGGTTGCAAGTTGTATTTGTGGCAGATCCTGTGATTCGTAGTGGGTTCGAAATTACGTGTGTGGCAGATCTTATAATTTGTGGTCGGTTGGAAAATGCGTGTGTAGCAGATCTAGTCCTTCTTCCTCCTATAGCTCTTTTTCTTTTCCTCCTTGCGGCTGCGGCCCAAACTGTGTATCTAGGCCTTCTTTCTCTTGAAGCTGCCTCCTGGACTATATATCGAGACCTTCCTTTGCCTCCTTCGTATTCAACTCTCCTTCTTCTTGCTACGGCTCTGATTGCACACACAGGTTTTCCTCTCCTAGCAGTCCTTTTCCTCCTTGCGGCCCAGACTGTGTATTTTGCCTTTTCTTTTCTTACAGTCCTTTTCATTCTTATAACCCATATAAACCATCCTTCCCTAGTCGTTGTTTTCTTTTTTACGGCCCACATAGGCATTTCTCTCCTGGCAATTTTTTTTCTTCCTTGCGGCCTATATAAGCCTTCCTTTCCTGGTAGTCTTTTCCCTCCTTGTGGCAGTTCTTTTACTTCTTGTAGCCTACATAGGCCTTTATTCACTTGCATTTCTTTCCTTTCTTACGGCCCATACAAGTCTTTCTTTAGCTCTTATAGGTAATATCCCTTTACAAATTCTCCTTTTTTAATTTCTTGATTCTCCTATTTAGGCATATATATGAGCTGAGCCGTTGCAGATATGGCTTTTTCGATACGTATTTCACCCGTTGTATCAATACCTCTGCTTTTCAATTGTTTCCATAGGATTCTAGAAATCGTTTCATTCACCAATTACAATATATCTAGCTTCCAGTCCGCAAAGTCCTCCGTAAAGCCTTAAATAAATTTCGCCTTTTAATTTCGCAACTGCAATAGTTAAAAAGAATTTTTGTAACGTATATATTTGCCGTATAGGAACTTGAATTGTCCACTAAAGCCTCAATTTTGTTATCACAAAGATTAAGGTCCAAATGTTTGAAGATACTTCGTTGAAACGACGTGTATTTGAAAAGATACTCCATACATTCGTTAGCTTCTTCCATTTCTGTTACCGCTATAGCTATCATGCGTTTAGCTCTTGCTAATTCACAATAGCGAAGTGACTCGGAAAACTCAAATAAACTTAGAACGAACAGACCAAACAGAACTAAAAAAAGAGAACGTAAAAATGTTTCGTTAGCGCGTAGTAGCACTACACTAGCCAAGCGGCTTAAAAACCCCCAAAATAAACTTAAAGCAAACAAGGCGAACGAAATTGAAATGAAAACAAACATAAAAAGGTTTTATTAGCGCTTAATAGCGCTATACTATCCAATCGACTAGGAAAACTCAAATAAACTTAAAACAAACAGGGCAAACGAAACTAAAAAGAAAGCGAACGGAATAAGGTTTAGTTAGCACTTAGTAACGCCACATTAGCTAAGCGGCCAAGAAAAACTCAAATAAACATAGAATAAGTAGGGTAAACGTAGGTAAGTTGGGCAGAGCAAAGGGAACGTGAGTAAGGTAAAAGGAATATGGTTAAGGTAAATTGTATGTATAAGGAGGCGTAGTATATGATCCGGTGTATGGGTTGGTCTGTAATGACGTGTCGTAGTAGAAGTTAGTGGAGGGATCGGTTGGTGGTTTGGTGTGCAACCGATATTACTAAGGTGATCGGGTTGATTGTTTGTATGTTACCGATGTTGGCTTTGCTGTAGCGATTCAGATAGGTCCCAGCGAAGGGTTCCGAG
Source organism: Anisogramma anomala (assembly GCA_038502455.1). Classification (NCBI taxonomy): domain Eukaryota; kingdom Fungi; phylum Ascomycota; class Sordariomycetes; order Diaporthales; family Gnomoniaceae; genus Anisogramma; species Anisogramma anomala. The sequence continues at coordinate 3,053,009 of JASMMZ010000017.1, read as the reverse complement.
ACTTGGTGGTTTTAGCTTGCGTGGCCTGTTATACGGTAGGTCCCAGTAAAGGGTTCCAAAAAACTTGGTAGTTTTTGGCTTGCTTAGTCTGGTATCTGGTAGGTATAAGTAAAGGGTTCCAGAAAACTTGGTGATTCGACTTACGTAATCTGATACGTGATAGGAAGCCTTTTAAAAAGGACCTGTTTGATTGTTCAGAACGCTAATACAAGTTGGCGGTTAATAGAACATGGCTGATCTTTTTAAAGTCACTCCAGATCTTATAGTTTTGTAACGCTTCAGATTTGTCGGTGCTCCCGCGTAACTCTACACTCCCTTATGGTTCTTATAGGGCGTAGTATTAAAGCACAAGCAGTTGGTACCGCTATAGTATCCCGCTATAGTTATTCAACGAATGCTCATCTCTTCTTCCTAAGCTGTCTGTAGTCGACCAAGTCGGTTACTAATCAGTATCAGTAGGGTCTAAGTACCTATTTACGTAAAACAAGGTACCTTGAAAAGTAATCAAAGATGATTGGTATTTGTAGTAAAGTAAAGATGTGTATATTAAAGAAGTATCCAGATATTTACGTCACAGGTGACGGCTTATAAGCCCTCGCCCAAAGCTTACCACTCTGGAATACCTGCTTCTAGACTGCTCCACACATAAGAGTAGAATCTGTAGCGTGTCACGTTATCATATGCTCTACAAGAGAATAGCCTATAGAATGACACGTGATCGTGTCATACTTCAGGGGCGTACCTTATAGCGTAATGTACTGCTACCTAAATATACTATCTATGAAGATATATAATGATATCCATAATATTGAAAAACCTTGCCGCTAATTGTATTTTATATCCCCCATACATTATAGGCGACTTTTCTATACCTCGCGATAGTAAAGAAAAAAAGAAACTCCCTTTATTACAGGTAAAAAAATATCTAGATATTTCGTATTAATTGTTTTCTTAACTTTGAAATACTTCTTTTTTATATTTACGTTGACCTTGCATAAGTTATCTTGTTTAGCGCAAAATCTACAATAAGGTTGGCCAAAAAAACTAAATTTTATAGAAAAGCCGAACATAATTAAACTTCGTTTTTTAATAGGTTTAAGAGATAAATTTACTTATAGCTTCGTTTGGCTTACGCGTATTATTATGGTAACAAGTTGTAGCTTTCGAAAACGTTCATTACATTTTATCCCTCGTTCGTGAGCGCTAAGGTCATGTTCCGGTTTATAAACTCGTTTTTACTTTTCTCTTATCTGATTTAATGAATTATTTTATCCAGCTCCGTAATATCACTCGAATTTAGGGCGTTTTTACCGTTCCAGTAATATAAGTTGTTACACTTTTAGTTATAAGCTTTTGTCGTCCTTTTTTTTCGAGCCCGTTATCTTTTAAAATTCCCCCATTGTTTTAAATCATTTTCCTATGTAATACGATAGGATTAGTCAAATTAAATTTATATTAATATGAAACTTTTTTACTCTGGTCTCTTTCAATAACCATCGTATGACTTTTCTTAAGCTTAATCTGAGTAGTTATAATGATCAAGCTACGTAAATTATATTTGTATAACTTGTACAGGCTATAATGCATCAAACGTATCGAACGATATACATAGCTTAATATTGAAAGCGCTTTAGTTAGTTGTGTTTCATTTGTGAACGTTTATCAAAAGCGAATTAATATAACTAATCATAAATGGGCTAACGATTATACATATGTCTACTACGCTATTCGAGTAAAAATTAATGTGTTATAGTCTTTTACGTCTTGGTTAAAGCGCTGCTATCCCCGGTCTTCCCTGCGTTATTCGTCGTTGTTAGCCTCACCAAGTATTTGCCTCGCCTAAAGTTATCTGATATCGTCGGCTTCGCTTAATACCTGCCTGACTTTTCGCTAGCCGCCTTCGTCGGCGTTACCTAGTACTCATTCCGCTTTATACCGTCTACCTTTATCAGCCTTTTCCAGTATTCGGCACTGGTCGTAATGGGGGTTTCAACGTTAACAGCGCAATTATTCGAAAGACTCTGACAATAATAATAATAGCGAATAAGTGAAATTTAGTGACTTGTAATATAAATCGCTTTGTGGTCAGATATTTCGAAAAAACCGGATGTATTCCTGAACCCATATATCGTATTATATTATAATAATAATGGATTTTCCTCTACTTTTATCATTATTGTATCATTACCGAGGAGCGAACGATTCGTTTGAAGTTTTTTATTTAAAACGTTTTTAATGTCGGAGTTGAAATACCGGACTAATGAAAAACCGAGCGTTTCGAATTGAGCTAAAGCCACTATATATTGAAAATTTTCTAATAACTATTATTTTAAGTTATTATAACCCCTTCAATGAATCAATGCATACCAAATATCACCTCGCCCCGTTTTTGTAGCGAAAATATCCTAAACTTTAAATCTCTCCTATATACTTTTCCACGTATCGTTAGAAATAAAACCTGGTTTCAAATAAGTGTCGTATAAGACCTACGAACAAGAGGTGATTTGAAGCCTAACATTTAACTTAATTTATATGGAATATAGGACATATTGAAAATATTTTCAACGATATTTAACGCCTTTAAAATGTTGACAATTGAGTCATAATTTTAAAGTCAATTGAGGTTTTTACTTATGCTATTAAATTCAATAATAGGTATTCCAAATTAAACTTCATCTTCTTCTTTATACCGTTTCGCCGGATGTTATAGTCGCTTCGCCGTTATTTTCATTTATTAAGGGATATATCATATTGTCTTCTAGGTTAAATGTAATGATCACACTAAATACCCGTGAGTATATAGAAGGTGTGAGAGGGTTTATGTTATCAAGAAGGTAGCAGAGGTGCTAAGTGAACAATATCGCAACCGTGCAAGTAATGATCAAAAGCCGTGGGAAATTCAGAATATACTGAGACTGAATACTTAGATTGACAACTGAAGAGCTTTGAAGGAAAATACTATCTATGTGGTGATGGCCGTATCCTTATATATCTGTGCCTTCATACCATCTTTAGTACTTGAGTACGTTATTAGGCGTAAATGACCGTAATTTTCTCGTTGAAAGAGGTAGCCTCCTAGTGCCTAGCTAAAATAGTTGGCTTTTTAAAAGGTATTCTAGTTAGAATCCTATTAGGCAAGTATAAATTCAGAAAGAAAGTTAAGCTTAAGTTATTCAAAAGCGTTGTTTCCCTTAATCCTCTAAAGAAAAAAAGTAGCTTTTTAGGTTCGCCGAAGTAATAGTCCAATAATCGTTGTGTAATTACAAATGAAATAACGGTAAAAAAATTCGCAACTAAAAAAGCTTTGTATTTTTAAAACCAACGTAAAAACAGCATATTTTCTGATAACGCGTATATTTTTTAAGTTTATACGTATATCGACACTGTCTTCGACAATGAATTTTGGTTACTTAATCTTTTAAATACCGAATTTTAATTTAAAAATATCTAGCTTAAGTTTCAAGGCGTCTAAGACTTTTAGGATTTGTTCAACCTTAATTATATAGCTATCGAAAATATTGTCAAAGAAAACCAAAATATTGTTAAGGTAAACGGAACGAAAAATAGTGAGGAAAAGGGGTAAAAAATTGTTAATATATTATTAAACGGTGATAGGGGCGCCCAATAACCTGAAAATAATAATAAGTTATTCGAGAAGTCTGCAATATATACGAAATATGGTTTTCCATTTGTTTCTCTCTTTTATACGAGGCTTGAAAAAAGCGGTTTTAATATCTTATTTGGTAAATTACTCAGCTTACGAAATATTTGTAAGAGTTTTCTTAATAAAAGGAAGTAGATAACGATCTGCTTGTGTAATAGTAAAAAGCAAGCGGTAATTAATATAAAACCATAACCATTTTTAGGATTTTAAATGAATAGTACTATGGTACCCATTAAAGAGCTATTTATATAGATATATCCTTAGTTAAGTCATTCGGTTAAAGTTTTACATGATATAAGGAGTTTTCTACATAATATACTGTATAAAAAACCCTATAGGACTTTTAAAGGTTAGCTCTAATTATCTATAAGCAAGGCGATTTCGTAATCCGTTTTAAAGCGGTAGAGGGTTAGCTTATTATTAAGAGCTTTGTCGAATAAAGGGGCGAATTCCTTAAGGTCAGCGGGGAGTTTATCGTAAACAGGGACGAGTAGTTTTGGGGCGAGTGTTTTATTAATATTTTCGAGGAAGACGGCGAGACGTTGCGTAGTATCGGCTTGGTTCCTACGGGCCTTTCGTAAAACAGCATGAAATGTGACGGCGTCGATCCCTTTCAGCGATTTCTAAACGTACGTGAATCCTTATTTTCAACACGATAGTTACCGGCTCACTTTAAAATTAATATATATTTCGTAATTTCGTATGTAACTTACTCATATTTTACTTAAGATTTACCCAAAGTGACGTTATATAATCTTCATGGATTAATATAAGTATATATCTGGTAACGGTATTTATCGGGGTCAATATTTTAAAATATTATGAAGGAAATAAGTTGAAAGAGAAAACCAAGTGCGTAGTACGTAGTTTAGTCAAATTATTGTAGGTAAATAGGAAAACGCAATAACTTTAAACGATCGGTAAAACACTTAATTACAACGTTATAGTATTTATAATCTACATTTAATAAATATTGAGTAAAACTAATAAGACTACAAAATAAATTTATTATAAACGGGCAGTTGTTTTAAAGCTGGGACGGAGATACAGAGTTGGATTGAAGTTGTGTCAACCTTTATATGCGATTATGTACAGAAATTACGCTTTTCTCTTTGCGAGGTCGATAAAATCCTCAGCTGAAGTAAAATCGATTTTTATAACGGCCTTAACTTCAAAGACGTTCGGGCGTTACGTCAGGTCTTACGGGTAAGTACGAATACGATAGCCGTTTACGCCGTAACGCAAGTATAACCTGAGATATTTACGGCGGGAAAGTTCCAAGTAGTTAAACCAGGTGACGCGTCGCTTAGAAGCGGCCTAGAAGGCGTTTACGCTAATTATAATAATATAGCCTTAACTATCCCAAAAAAGCGCGTCGCCGCTATTATTTCTATTACGGGAGACGCCACCGATAGTAATAGTATTAATACCGTTGTAATGAGTACGGAGATTGTAAACCATTTATTATGATTCTCTGGCTTTATAAAGGGGAGTAACGTGTTAGTCAGTATATTATTAATAACTCCTTTTAAAATAGCGAGTTTAACGGCGGATTCCTAGGCTATACCGTTAACTTTCACAAACCAGGTTTCACAAATGTTCAAAAAGACGTCAAATTATTCTTAAACTTCCTACTTTATACTGATAAGCCAAGTAATAGCTATTTTAGCCTCGTTAGGGTCATAATAATAGGCACGGAGTATAGCTATCAAGGTGTTGGAGTCGTTAGTATCGCCGTCGCCTCCGCGGGTATAATATCCTTTTATAATTGTTTTCGCGGGGCTTTTTAACTATGAAAAATATTATAAAAGTAATCCATTTTGATACAATATGTTTCCGATTCCGACGTAATTTATATATCATCGTATTCTCCTACATAAGAAATCGTAACTTAATTTTGGGAAACTTAACCAATTCGTTAAAAGGCTTACGTTTAGGCCGTTAACACTTATCGAAAGGGGCGCCGGTATTATAGTTGGAGTTAAAGGAGTTTAAGTCGTCATCGTTTAAAAAGTTAACGCGGTTCCCGGTAAAGAGCTACTTAACGGTAACGTCATTCGTAACGTATGTAAGGAAGACCTTTTAAGGGTGAAGTTAATCTGAGGACTTAACGTACCGGTAACTCCGAATTGTCGGATTATATTCTTCAAAGCGTTTAGTATATCAGTGCTCCATTATTTCAAGTGTAAAACTTATTTTCAAACGGCTTAGTTTCGTTCGATAAGTTTTATACGTAAGGCGTAAGCAAAACGTTCGTGTTAAACCGTAAGATAATCGTACTAAGCTGTTAAGGCGCTTTAAATCTACTTTTAAACGCGCGCGTTAAGGAATTGTTTTAGGACTTTGAGGTCCAGATTTGATAGGATAAAGGATAAAAATATAACTTGAGGCTATTGCCGCTAAAAAGCAGTTAAAATACCGTCGAGAAAATATCGAGGTTTATATATAAAGGGACTAAAGCCGGAGATGTCACTTAAGGTGTTCGGATTCTATTTATAAACCTTGAGGAAAAAAGGAAAGGGAAGTCCCTACTAGTGAGCGGCTATAAAGCTAAGATGGTGCAACCCCTCCTCCCCTCCTCCAGTCACGTAACGTATGGAAGCGTGTCCTCAAGCGGCTTGCTCCCTACTCCAAAGCATTGCAAGAGCGTGTAAAACTACCAAGGTTGGATCCCTAGTAATACAAGTCAGGCACTAGCCTGTAACAGTTGGAACCACTCGATGAAAACTGGATATCCAAACCGTTTATGAAATATTGGACCGATTAAAAATATAGTATCCAAACCGCGTACAAAAAAAAACGGTTATAAGCGAAATAACCAAACCACGCGCTCTAGTAAGAGCGGCCACGACAAAACAATTTGGACTATACCGGATTACATAATATAACTTCCTACACATAGATTTCATCTTCTCTATTCGTGCTTCTATGTTTGTTTAGTATGTTTTAAGTTTATTATTAGTAATATTTGAGTTTGATTAGCCGTTTGGTTAGTATAAAGTAACCAAGAAATAATAGAAATCATTTAAAACGCTTAATTAATTTCTAGTTACATTTTATTCACATATTGATTGTGATTTATTTGCATTAGTAAATACTAGTAATTTTAGTTCGACCGTTTGGTTTATTTTATTTACTTCATATTTACCGTTTGCGATATAAATTACCCCGATCTTTGAAATCTGATTGTACTAAAATCCAACTACGGTGCTGAACTACTAATTGACACCATTTTTATATACCTGGTATATATAGAAACAACTTTTTCCAGCCGCCTTAAGACACTTATAATTATAGCCCAAATATCAATAATATAAAAGTAAGTTAACGTTCACTTTGATCTTTTAGTCGTGTATTTAGGAATTAAGAATGCTATAATATACGAAATGAACTTAGTTCTTTGTGATAATACTATAGATTTACCAGTAAAGGAATTAAACCTATACACGGAAAATACGTACATTTTAACCGTGATTTTTCGTTACTGTAATGAGAAAACATAAAGACAGAATATATTGGATGATTTCCATATGATATTTTCTCACTACATGTTAGGTATATCGTCAATAATAAACCCCTTTATTGTTAAAGCTTTGCGAATTTAACTACAAAGTAAAGGTAGTGATACTTTAGTAGAAAGAAATGACCGCTTTACGAAAGCTCTGTTCGAAATATCACGGCTTATTGATTTGTTAGATTGGAAGGATGAAGATATTTACTAAACGCAATTTGTTAAAGTATGTTACCTGACTGAATATAAGAAATATGTAATAAAGGATATGGGGATAGACCTATTGATATAAGGCGTAAGACAACCTAATACTGTACACGAACCCCAAATGAGGAATAAAAACCTCGAGGAAAAAAAAAAAAAAGCTATAATATTTATTTATCATCCACGTATAATACACTCCTATATAGGCACACACAATAAAGTAAAACCCAATACCAAACAACTTTTCAAATATGGCTAACACCCCATTCGACTATAATGGGAGGGGTCGAAATACCGAAAGTAGCCTGATTTAAAAAACGATGAGCGGCGTAAAACGCTAATACATGCTTTACGGACTAATACCCGCTAGCTACAACTCATATCCTAATCTTTTACTAGACCGTTATCTCATGAATAAAAGTTCAGGCTTTGGTATAATAGAGAAAACTATAGTAGGAAACCATACGATGTATTTTATAATAAAATACGTATTATATTTAATACGTATCATAAATTAAATATCAAAACATCCCAAATTTATATTTTTTTACCAGGTATATTATCCCGGTAAGTTAACGAATGGTATATGTATCATTTCATATAATTGGATTTTTTTTCTGAGTGTTATAACCTTTTTAGATCCCACTTCGATACACCAATTAACTACGAACTTTATGATAAAAACTAGACTGATATAATCTAGGAATTCCGGAAAATCTAATAATAAAAAGCTGGTAAAAGCCTATATGAGATTTTTATCTCTCTATTGAATACGTTTCTAAAGTGTTAGGCAACCCTTAAACCGGAGTATAACGGAAATAAACTGTTTATTTAAGTAGTAACAAAAGTATACTATAAAAACCCAAATTTAGACCTCATACTTTCTGTATAAGCGTGGAAATATCGCTCAAGCCTTTTATACGTTGACAGATAAACCTTGGATTAGTATTTGTAGTCGATAAGATTAAGGGCGATGATTAAATTACTAAAGTATACCATACAAAAACTATTTATTACGTTTTGGATGGAAAATTCATAGTATACCCAAAGTAAAACGAACGCCTCAAGTATAAGTATTAAGTAGGAAATCATAGTAATAAAGGAAGAAAACGATCGTTCGGAAATTGGCGAAACGCACCGCGGTTGTAGCAATATTTACGAAAAGATAAAAGAAGCTTCGCGGGTTTAAAAAAGCGATATATCGTAAGCGTTAAAATCGGCTATTAGTTTTCTAACTACCCTATTTACGAGTAAATTCGAATTAAATGGGATTTTGGGCCGATTGTATATTTAAATACCAGAGAGAAGCTAACTTGGCATTATACGTAGTTAAGTGCGAAAGCGTACATAATAACTCTAACACCTACCTTTACGAATATATATTCGGAAAAGAAAACTTTAAGGTTAACAATCATTATCTAATAGCCTAAGAAAATGAAACCGCCTAGCGTATTTATATAGGTTTATGAGACGCTATTTTCTTATATATTATAGGATTTGATTACGTAAAAGGAGTGTTTAACACCTATATGGTATTATGATTTACGTTTTTAGATAGATACGGCAACCGGTTTTAGGGTATTATGCCTGATATTAATATAGCCGACATATTAACGGCTGGAAAACGATAATTCAACGTGTTTTTGGCGATGTTTTCGAAGTTTGAGTTAGATCGAATAGGAGAATATCGAAAGGTTTATTTAGTAGAGATAAAGCGTTATCGTTCGGGACGGTCATTATAAATACGCGATTAGGATCAGTTAATTTTTACGTCGTAAAATTTAAAATATTATTCCTGTTTTGATTAGCTAGCATAAATAATCTCGGAATTAAGGCTCGGAATACGATTAACCAGCTTATTTATACTTCGGCTGGTGTATCTCTACCGCTGCGGTTTAAGTTTAGCTGCTTATGGTTTTTCTCCGAACTACGTATAATTAAGTTTATTTACTTGACGTAGACGGAATTGCGGATATTATACAGCTGATTCGAATACCTGGTAGTAAAACGCTTTTTAAGACTGTTTGACACCATAGGTAATACAGATATAGGAAAGGATATATTTGAAACTATTAAACTATTTTGCTATAAGTATTAGTTGTATATACAAAACCTATACCGGTTTAAGTTCCAACTTTACAATGATGTAAACTTCAACTACAAGGTTATTGTTAATATTATATATTTAGATAGCTAGCCGGTCTTTTACGCTGGTGAAGCGGTAATATCATTTTAAGTGGTTAAATTTATGCAGAGCGTTTTCGTTACAAATTTTAAGGACATGTTAGTAAACGGTTAGCTAAAAGTTTACCTAGGGCTCCTTAACTGGATTATATACGATATGAGTATATCCTTTAACGTTATCGAATGGCGTACTAAAGCTCAAATAACCGGTAACAAGTATTAGTAGATTTTGGTGGAAACCTTATAAGATATTGAAAAATTTGATTGGTATTACCAACAGTTTGAAAGAACATACATAGTGTTATTCAAGGAACTGAAAGGAACTAGTTTTAAGGAATTTATTCTTTAGAGAAAGGTTAACGCCGTTAATAATACCTTTTGCCTAAGTGGGCTTATTTCTACACTATTTTTTGTTGGTATTTACCTAAGGATTTATACGGATTTTGTACTATTACCAACTACAATCTTAAGGTCGAATGTTGTGACAAAAGCTATATGAGTATTGCGTCCATTACGGGCTAAAAACGACGTATTCAGAGCGTTAAATATAAGGAATGCCTTACGTGAAACTGGTGTTTTGGACCTACAATTGTAATCGGAAGTCTTGGTTTGGAGAACTAAGTATTGATAGACTGGCCTTTAGAAGATTGACGGGTTTAAGGGATATAATGTATTTGCTAATTTGCTAAATAGTACGATTTTATTTCGTTGGATAACAGTACGAAAATATAAAAGAGAGATGAACAAAAGCGGTTTACAACCGTAATTATAATAAAACCGTTAACGATATACCCCTTAAAATGACGAATCAAAACCTTTTCCAATTTAAGCCCACCTCCACAATCACATGTCTGGTCCGTTCATATTAAACGAAAGCGGACCATTTGTATTAATCTCACCAGTACCTCATCGCTAAAGTCACTCCTTCGGCTCGAAAATCAAAAAGCGCACCGAAACCTTTACCGTAGACCTTTTTGTTCTTTAAAAAGATATAAAAAACCGCGAACTTAGCTTAAAGTTCCGTTACGACAGCATTATTACTACATTAAGTATCCTGATTAAATAATTTACCTAAATAGAACTTTTTATATTAACCTATTAAGGCGTATTTCGTTTTGATTAGTTCGACCCGGCGATTTACGACGCCTATAAGATTTTTCCTATTCGCCTCGTTCACGAAATGAAAATGAGACTAGAAAACCTCACGAAAAGACCTGCCAAATTATAAAAGGTTACAACTACGAGGTAAAAAGAATATTATAACCTAGTTGCTTACCGTATAACGAGCTAGTGACCGCTTGATTTGTATGTTCATAGCCTTTCTAAATACATCGTATAACCTATATATCGAACTTTGTAATATAACTTAAGTATGTATCTAATTGAGGGAGCGGATTAAACGATGTATTTACGCCAATATGCAAAAATATTTTGAAAAATACTACTTCCCTAAAACGATTTTACGTATTATAAAAACGCTTTACGGCTTGGCTAAAGCTAGTGTTTATTAGTATAATATTTACTAGAGGCATAATAAGGAACGTCTTGAAATAACTAATTATATTTTCGACCAATATCTGTTAGTATTAACGGCCCACTGTAAGGGTTTTGTACTCACAGGAATATAGAAGGACGACATATTAATTCTATGTAACGCCTTGTTTTCTGTATTTAAAAAAGGAAAATTTTGGAGGCCGCCTTAAAAGCAAAATTCAAGACTTACCTAACAGAGAACCATATAATTTATTTTAATAACGTTATCATTACTTTTTGTAACGGCGTTTTGCGCCTTACATAAAGGGGGCAGTAAGGCAAAGTTATCCTCGTCGTTTTGGATATTTCACAACGGGTTGACGAATACAAATGCTAACGCGTACGTGGCGTTTAGGTTTCTTTTATAATATAACCAAAAGGGAAGATAAACCTTTCAGTTTCCGTATAATTCTGAACCGCATTATTAGACAATATTTACAAAACGATAAACAAACGGTTTTTTTACAAAATATATAATTTAAAACGCGGTTTGTAATTGGTGTCGTTAGATATACGTATTTCAAAGTTACTCGTTTTTACTAAAGGATTTTTCGCTAAAAATAACGACTATAGTTTATAGATAGGTTTTGTTTTAGGTTTCGGTAACAAAATACCGGCTTGAAACGACTTTACGTTTCGTGAAAATGTTATTTATCAAACCATTACCAAATGCAAACATATTATAAGAGGTATTTTAGCATCTAAAATCTATAATATAGTTAAAGGTTTTGATTCAGGTATTACTATAGTAATAACGGTTTGAATAATTATTTTTAAGTTTAGTTTACACTTCATCTATTCTTTCATATATACTGATTCTTTTTAGGTTTATAAATATTGAGTTGAACTAGGCATCAAGAACGAAAAGCTTTCAATTATTGATATTATAGCTTTAGGCGAGTTATATAAATGCTGAAAAATCGAGAAAATAAGATAAATAGATAGAAAATATAACTTAGCGGATGTAATAACTAAGGTTATTTCAAACGGAATATTGGAAATACTAATATCGATAAGTATACTATCTATTAGGGTTATTAGAAAGGTTTTACGACCCTAATAAGATATTATACCGCCTTTATCAATTTGGAGTAGTTCGAAATCTATTATTTACACCGCTTCCCGATTTGTACTTTTGTTTAACCTTATTATTTCGCGTTGTTCTTAATATTTTGTCACTCTTTATTTTATACAACTTTACCTTACTGAATTTCTTACTTATTTTGTTCTATTTGGATTTATTATTTTGCACCGCTCTTGAAATATTTGTTACATTTCCACCTATATCCTTTGGCCCAATTTTTTCTTTTCTTATTTGCACTCCATGATTCGAACAAACCTCTTTGTATCGCTTTTAACATACCTTCATATCTTTTTTACGTAATTCGAACCTATTGGGTGCTTTACTATATACCCTTCTCTGTTTCAATCTACGATATTATACTGATTTTAATATATTTCCTCCTTTTATTTTATGTATTTTCAGTTATATTTATTACTTATAAACGATTTTCTTTATAGAAAACTAATGATATCAATATGGTCGGGCGTGCCGGCTCGGTCGTAAGTATTAACTACTTATTACCAAAAGGAAAGAGAAAGGGCGATACCGTCGCGTATTTACTATTTTTTCAGCCGCCGTTTCCCTTCGTGTTAACGTCACCATTATCACCGCTATCGACACTATTAGCATTAGTAAGGATATGGCCTTACGCCTTGAAGCGAATACACTTATACAAAGACGTAGGAGGGCTTTTACTCTGTTTATAACGATGCGCAATAATGTTGTTAAATTCACTTATGTAATATATGTATAGTCACTGTTTCCAGGCGGTAATGGCAGCTGTCGACTCCTTGGTTCGCCGGTTAACGCCTATTACTAATTATTATAAGCTTAATTTAGTAATTTACGAGCGCGGTTATTTTACATAACGCTACAAATACTAATTTTTTAAGTAAAAAGATTTTAAAAATCGGGTTTTACTATAAAGTTAACGGGAGTTTAATACGGCCTTGGCTTACGGCCTTATGACTAACGAAACGGGAGCGTATCCGTTACTAATCGACTTATAATGGTAATCACGAGCCGAATTACTTTTGTTTTCGTAATAATCGCTAACGAACTTGGTCGCGGCCGTAGACACGACACATGGTACGTAAGGCGTATTTATCAACGGCCTAGTACTATAACCCCGGGTACGTCGCTTGAATGCTTTACGCGTTAGAAAGGCATCGTGGTGCACCCTAACGATACGAAGCTTCAGTCGGTAGAGCAGGTTCGCTTTCTACTCTTTATTTATAAAAAGTTTGAAAGAATATATACGGGTAGATTTAAGCAATATAAACCGCGGAGGAACTCCGTAAGGCTACTTTTACGACGCTGAAAGGCCTCCGAAAATTAGGGGGTCTTTACCCTAGGGAAAAGGGTAAGGTCCATGATTTTAAAAGCCCCACATTCCTCTCCTTGGAAACTTAAGGGGAAGGGAAAGGGGGAGGGTGGGAAGTAGGCGGCGGCGGCAGAGGTAAACTAGACCGAAGGCAAGGCGGCGGCGGCAAAAGTTATTGAGGCTGGGGTAGCAGCGGCGGCAGGAAAGGGTGGGGCCAGAAGGGAGGTGGCGGCGACGGTAGAGGAAGAGACTGGTGAGGCGGCGGTGGCGGAGCATAGGGAGGCCGAGGGGGGAGCGGTAATTAAGTATATTATACCCGACGAGGGCGGGATATTTGTAGTAATAGTAGTAGTAGTATTATGGGCGGCAGTAACAGCAGCGGCAGCGGCGGTACGACGCCGCTTGCGCGCTAAGCGGCATCTGGCGGACTTGATCTTATGCTATATTTATTTAAAGTAATGGTTAGTATATAGGTATTGGTTAAGTAACCTACTTATTAAGCCGGTTTGATTTAATTATTTTTTTTAAAAATGGTAAATTGGAATAAAACTTTTTATTAACTTGATTTACGTTCCTTTAAAGGGGAAAGAAAAAAGATTTTTTAACCGATCAAGATACATATTTTATATTAATCCAAGATATATGTATCGGCGTAATCACCTCTATACAATTACTCTTATAGCACCTGCGTAGTCACACCGCTATTGGAAATAATAAAAAGCATTATTAATAACTATATCGTTACCAATTAACTATACTAACCAAGCCTTTGCTATAATTACCTCCGCGGCAAGAAATTACTAATTCGAACTTTTATAATTGGTACTGTAACCACACTGTTACTATAAAAATTGCTAATTCAAACCTTGGTAATTTATACTACAATCACACTATTATTATAGGATTACGTATACGGAATTACTACAATTACACTATCGCTATTGGGCTATGTATATATAAGAAAAAAAAAAGATTGCTTATGTGGATATTACTATATACACTTATAGCTAGTATACATAGGTAAAGAAGTAGTATACTATACTACAAAATATACTCCTGCAAAGTACACGATAATGTGTCACGTTGCAGGTAGTATCCTTGCAAGATGCAAATTCTATTATGCGTGGAGCAGTCTGGAATGAGTATTCTATAACGCACGGCAAAAGGACCATTGCCCGAATGAGAGGTTTATAACCTCCCATCCGTGGCGTGCACTCTCTAGAATGCTTCTTCTGGACCTATCCATCTATATATTACTACAATACAAATCTAACGATTAGTCTTCTACTCTTTTCAATTCACATGAAATAGGCACAGACCTTGCTAACAGTTTCATTTGAATAATAATCCCGTTAAACTTTTTTTCAACCAAAACTTTTTTACTTAGATAATTTATAATAGACGAGTAGTAGGTTTATTATAAGATTTTCGTCGTTGATATTTTCTAATTCTGTAGTTAAAATCGGTTACAATAATATAACTTATCACTTATTTCGATGTTATAATATGGAATTTGAAACGAATATTTTATCTTAATCGAAAAAGGTTTAGTACCTTCGGTAACAGTTGATAGACAAGTTATGTATAACGGGTTATTAGCCACTTTATAATTTTAAAACTTCGTCAAAACGCTCGACACGAAAATGAAGTGATAATTCGGCGTTGGCAAAGTTTGTGGTTTGGGCATAGATTAAGTCCAGAGCGGTATTATAACCATCGACGCCGCAGTATCCCCCGTTGTTATTTTAATTGACGTAGTAAGCGCGGATCGTGCTCAAGGAGATTTCGCTAATATCAATACCCCAGAACTTCTCGGCTTTTTTTTCGTGGTACATACTATAGAGATTTCATAGTTAGGGTTTCGTCTTAATAAATTTATCATTTGGAATAGTATTACATACAGTGTAATGGGTTCACTTTATTTACAAGTAAAGTTGACTATACTGAAAGTTGACTATATTGATTTGTATGGGCTAACCTCATTGGGTGTAAGTCGAGTGCAGTAAGCTAGACTTTACCCTAGCGCACGGACTAAGAAATTGGCCATAAAAATTAAAATGTGAACCAGCTAGCGATCTGCCAAACCTAGAATAATATATCCACCATCTAATTACTGCAATACTACTATTAATTCAAAGACCAATCGAATCGACAACGTTAAAACATCTAAGGTCTACCAACATTGATCAGTGCTTGTTTGCCTATTAGGTTAAGTACAGACAATCTAAGTAAAGAAAAATATTACTTTCCGGTTATGCTTTAAGTTATACTACCGTTAGAGTAGAGGAAAGATTCTTGAGAAAGGCCTTTACTGCTGCGTCGGTTTTCATGGCAGAAAGTAAAAAAGTCTTTTATATTGCGTTGGTTTTTATAGAAACTAAAGGGTAGCGATGGTATCGCCATTGAAGATACTAAGAAATATTTATTAATCCTTTTTAAAGACGTTAAGATTTACTATCAGAAGTCTTAAAATCCGGTAAGTTGGCAAACGGCTAAGTTAGTACTACTACGAGTGCTACTACTATAAGAAAAACGACTAAGTCTTTATGCCAAACAACCTTGACCACCATTCTTGGCCTTTAACTTACACTGATAACGACCTCCAACCTCACTCTTTATACTTAAACTTTGTCCTATTTTACTCTTTTTCATTGCCTACGTCACGAAGATCGTTAATTACGCTGCTTTAAGCGAAAACATTAAGTTACGCCAAAAAATCCACGTTGAGCGACCTTACGCCAAATCACTAAGCTACCAAGTCCCAAGTCGCTAAGTCCCCACACGACTTCACGCCAAAACACCAAGTTTTCTACGTATAAGAGCACTAAGTACCTCGCCTTATAAATCCTTTACAAGCTAAAATATCAAGATAACTACCGCAAGTGCTTACTTTAAAGTTATTACCGACACCGCCTGAAAAAAAGTAATTAAGAACCTTGGATTAATTTTCGTCAAGTTTTATCACAAATAACTGTTGACCATAAACGTTAACGAGACCTTTAATCAAGCTTACCTAACTAACTACGTCGGTTAGTATATCCTCGAAACAGATTTCAGCGAGAACTATAGCTGCGGTGCCCGTGCTTTCCAAGACTTTCGCGAGTTTTTTAGTTACTATACTCTTGATATATAGAATATAATCGAGCGTTTAGTTAAGGCCATGTTGAAAAAGGAGGTTACATGTTGTGGTATTTATATTTCTCACAATATATAACTGGGACTGTCAAAACCCCTTTTGAACTAGCCTAATAAAAAAATCATCCTTAAAATCATAATTATCAAAATCTTTAAAGCAAAGAAAAAAATGTTGATGGATTTTAATGTCTATATACACGTTTTAAAGGACCCATAACCTACCCTTAATTAACTTAAATCTTTTTACGTGCTAAAGATAAGGAATCTATTAATGTGCCTAGTAGTTTAATACCATTACATAACAACGTGGAATACGCCTTTAGCGGTGGTAGGGCACGTAAAAAACGGCCGCCAACGCGGCTAAAGATATTAATATTGACAATCTTCACTAATTAATTAAGAAAAATCGTTAGGCCTTCCAAAACCTTTAAATAACCATCGCTCTTTAACAATTCAGTCGCCAAAACCCTTAAAACCCTTTTCTTTTTAAATTCGCCTACATAAGGGAACCTACCACAAGTCTTATTATAGGACTTTACCTTTTGGAATAGGCGATTGGCAATTACCCTTAAAACTGAACCTTGGAAAAATTAAGGTTGAAACTACCAGGAAACACCATTTAAAGCTAGGATAACTATTATAACATTTTTTCAAGACCTATTAAAATCGTTAACATTAACTATAAATTTATAACGGACTTCGCCAAAATCTTTGATAACATAAAAAAGTATGATGGGAACCTTTAAAACCTTTTAGATACCAAAATAATACCCTTCCTTAATATCTACGAGGAAATAGCGGTTACATTTTTTGGTTTTCACTTACTATTTCCTGGAATCCTTACAAGTCATATCAAAAACTACTATTAGACCTTTTTAACGTGCACTACCACGTTTCGCGAAATCTATGATAGTATAAAAGGCCACTTCAAATACGACATCCACCTCGTATAATACTATACAAACTGGGTTACCAAAAGGTGAACTATAATAATGACAAAAAAAAAAGTGGAGGAATTATTGATAGATATTTTTAATTAAATGCATGACAAGTTAATAATGTGTTAGAATGCAATAGAAAAGGCTTATGTTGGAGAAGCTATATTTTGCGAACAGGTACGGGTAACAGTTATGGGTGTTAGTGAGTTTAAATACGTCCTATAACGCTCAAATGCCATTTACGAAGGCTTTTTTAGCTAGTTGAGTTTCTCTCTTATCAACGTAATGACATATACACCAAAATCGCTTAATATGTATTTCTAAGCCAGTAACTTTCTTAATGTGAATAAGAAAAACCTTAGAGTAATTAATTATGTCGACTGTAACTACGAACGCCTACAACGTCTAAAGTTGAGCTTATTAACCTCGGCCCTAAACTAAAGGCAGTACCCATGTTATAGTTAATAATATTTAAGCGAATTTATTAACCGTAATTACTATTGTCGTAATAGTGGTAAGATATATTGAATTTATAATTAGTTTAGCTACTAGTTAACTCAGCATCCTCCTGTCGAGCATAATGATAGGAAAGCAACGTATTACGTCTAATACCTTATTGTTTCGGAATAATATTAGTTAAATGAAGTTGCAGAAATTAAAAGCAATAAGCTAATTAACGTCGTCAACGTTTTTAAACAGATTAAGTAACACGAAGATATTATTTCTTGTATGGCGTCCTAGTAATTAACCAACCATATCCTTTTATACTATTTAGGCGGTTAAAACCCTCACCTTTACCTTAACTATGCCCATGTTCCTTTATATAACTTTAAACTTCGCGATTTTGACGCAGATTATACGTTTGATGGTATTATACCCGACATTAGGGCGGTAAGGTACTTAATAAGGAGTTATTTGAAATATATGATACTACGAAGGGTAAACATTATTACTACTAAAATTAATTGTTATAATGTTGCTAAAGTTAAAGTTGGGTTTGGCCTAAGCGAATAACTATTGTTACTAGAGATAACAGTAGTTTAAATTGTTATAGAAGCGATTTTATTCCATATACTGAAGTCTTTTACCACTTTTTTACTTTACTTAACGGATATAAAAACTTTCGACGTTAACGGTAACATTAATGTAAATGAACTGGTTAAAAATAGCCAGAGGTTTTTACTCGCCTTTAAGTAGGAGTATTTATGGTTTTATCTTTAACGCTCGAAAGCAATGATATTAAACTTAACGAAGCCGGAAATACGTTGATTATTCCGGAGTTTTAATTACTTAGTTGTTAACAAGTGATACAGAATCTTAAAGTTTGTAGGGTATAACGATGTGAAATACTTTGCTTTCGAAGTTATTAAACGGCTGAATTACTACTATTAAACATAAATTTAAGCCCCCCGGAAATTTAAGTCTACATTAAATGAGGATGAAAACTTGAATTACAAAATCTTTATTGATATATTTTATTTGAACAAAAAGCCTATTTTATACGTCGTTAACTCCATAACTTCTTTTTACAAAACTAAGTTTCTAAAGTCCATTTAAGTAAAAGAAATATGGGAAACTTTAAGGATATTATGAATTAATAAGTACTTGGATTTACCTAACGTTATTGTCTACGATGCTGATACTATCTTTACGTTGGAAAAGTTTTAAAAGGATATTGAAATAATAGGTATCCTGTATAAATAAGTATCTATAAAAGTCTACTGGAGTATTAGAAAGGTTAAAAGGATATACGCCCTACTTTCCCGAACGTATAATATCCATACATTAGAAATTAAAAGCTTTACAGATCCGGAAACACGTTTATAAATGGTAGTTAAAAGCCTTCATAATACCGTAGGCTTTAACAAATTAATGCTAACGCTCTTGGTCTTGAGAATGTACCTACGCTTAACGAATAAATTTCTGTCTTCGGTAAGTATTTAAAAACGTATTATAGCATATAAAAAAGAATTATGGGAACTGAAAAGGGAATTAATAAGTTTCCAGATTAATAACGCCCTGAATATTAAAAACAGTGTATTAACGATAGACGTACTTGCTTTACTGTTATAAAGTGAAGTCCTCTTATGGAGAGAGCCAAGTAAATGGAAAGAGATATATAAGATATTAAGTATTACAAACTTTAAAATAGTTGTTAAAACTGCTAACGGTTTTATATCCTTCCGAACTACTGAAGTTAAACCCTATATTAGGGGTTTTGAAGACAACGACCTCTAATGATCTTAAGCAAAGCGACCGAGCTAATAAGAACATTCTTTACTCGTTGTTAATAAGCTCATAAAACACTGTCAGTGCGGGGGACTACCGGAAAAGAAGGATAATGTTAGAGCAGAGAAATATATACCAGGTCGTATTTACAATATTGTTTAGGTAAATATGAAAGAAAAGGAGAAAGAAAACTTGGTAATAAAGCTAAATATACAAAGAATTGTTAAGACTTCCAGAAAACCCTTTTAAAAAAGCGACAAGGTCGAAATTTATGGTTTACTAATTCGAGAAGTTATCCAATTTGTACTGAAAACCGACTTTAACCTTTAAAACTCAAATATAACGATCTTTAAATTGAGGATTATTTTTAAGGTTAAGAGTAAAACCACGGAGCGATCGTACGAAAAGTTACGACAAATAGTTTCAAGATATAGCAATAAATATAAAGATTGGATTTTTACATAGTCCTTGACATTTTAGAAAAGTAACTAACATTTAATAGTTACCCTAATAATAAGTTTACAAGTTATGATTAAAGGCATGTTTACACTTAATATCCAGAACATTACGTAAGTCTATATATAATTAATAATAGATTTACAAAGGATTGTATTACTAAAACGACAGCAGAAGCTATGTGCTATCTACCTGTTAAAAACGGTAATGAACTATGTTAAATTATTATATAGGTGAGCTAAAATAGGGGATTAGTGATTTGTAACCTATGAATCGTACTTTGAACCCCGTTTAAGATAAAGTTATTAATATACAATCCGTATTTATTAGTAACGTAAAAAATGATTTCAGCATAGTATGTATGTAAACTAAAGATACCCATTTTCGTCGAAACGAATGGTTTGATAGAATTAAAAAAGAAAGCGATCGAAAACTTTAAGTTTTAGAATTACAAACCAGAAAAGACGTAAATTGAAAATAATCCACTTAACTTTAATAGATTTTTAATTCAAATACTTTGTATTAATACCGATTTAAGCTTTCGTTAAAAGGACTAAGGCGCTATTTTACCACGATCCATAGAACTATTAAAGCTAAGACTCAATGGTACTTGGAACAACGTGTATAGAGTAGCTATATTACTCCTCTATGTCAACTGAAAGTCTTTTACAATTTATCTATTACGGTAAAAGTACAAATACTAACGTATAAAAACTTTAATCGACTAAATAAGAAGTTAAAGTGGTAAATGTGGAGTCTGGATCGCAGAAGAAATATAATATTAATCGAAATTTTAAAGGCTAAGTTAATAATTTTTACAGACAGTATTTCTGTAAATAACACTGACTTATTTTTACAAATCGGTTTCCTAATGACCTTCGTTATCTAAAATAGGCGAAAAAAATAGTTTAATATTATAGGTAATCTAATTTACCAGTTTTCTGTTAAATATAAAAGGATTATATAAAGTATACTAATATCGGAGGTTTATGACATAGCAGTGGGTTTCGACATAAATATTATACTATAAGAGACCTTTAACCTTATTATCAGGTAGCTGCGGATTCCCTATATCTCGGTAGTAATTTGTACCAGCTTAAAAAGCCTCTTTGAATACCTTTTAAAAAGCGTAACTACTAGTGAAAAGCGCTTGATAATCTACGTAATGACACTTTGTAAAGCCTACGAAAGGAGGGAGATTAAGGATTTCCGATAGATCGATAGTAATGATAACCTTGTTGATGCCATAACAAAAGCATTATTAAAAAAGCCTTAAAAAGGTTTATAAAAGACATTAAGCTAACCATACGAATCGAGGGCTATGTTGATAGACCGCCTAGATAGCCCGGATTAAATGACAGTAAGTAGGGATATGCCGGTAAACTGGAAGATCACTAGGAAATTAATAATAGCTTGTTTAAGTGGTACGGTTAAAGTGGAAGCTTGTAAAGATTTGTAGCGAAAAAACTTTTTGTAGGAGTTGATAAACTTGAACCTTAGGGGCAATAGCGTAATTGAGTTTAAATGGGGTCAATTTGCCTACAATTGGGTTTAATGTAGTATGGAAGTCAATTGGAATTAATAGGGGGTATGAGGCCGCTGTTTAACACTAACCGAAAAAGATTGGTTAGCCATACTGGCGTACGCGTACAAACTAAAAAGCTACCAGTGTTGGAATAGTATTACATGCAATTAAATAGGTTAAATTTACTTACAAGTAAAGTTAAATGTACTACAAGTTGAGTGTATTGCTTTGTGCGGACTTTTCGCATTAAGTGTAAGTTGAGTGTAGTACGCTACACTTTATACTAAGGTACGAACCAAGAAATTAACATACAAATTACAGTCAGACCGGCTAGCGGTTGTCCAAACCTGGAACAATACATCTACCATCTAACTACTGCAATACTACTATTACTTCGAAGACCAATCGAATCGACAATGTTGCAACGTCTAATGTCTACCAACATTATCCGTATATTTCTTCGTAAGATATGTTTTCATAATATATAAGTTTATTATTACTTTATTTGATATTATCATATAAATGGGTTCAAAGATTCGCGTGCAGGGAATCAAAAATTCGTGTTCATTTTGGAACTCACGAGTTAATATATCTGTATATGCGTTTTGGGTCGCGGGCTAGTAACGTAAGTAGTGTTCAAAACAGAAAATGTCGGCTAATCGAGTTTAACTTTTAGAAATTAAACATGTTAAACAAAAGTAATTTAATTCCTTATAATTCGTCGAAATTGTAAATAGAGTGCGAATGTTACGTACTGTTGAAGACCACGTTTTTAAATTTAACATTATCTCGAGAATCCTCTTGTTATAGATATTTTAATTACTTTCCGCGTACGTTAAACGTACGGATTAATATATATCTTCATCCCCCTACAATATTTACACTTTTAGCGTTATCCCCGAGTATTCTGTTTCCACTACCATTAGTTGATTTTAATTTCAAAATTTTCAAAATTGGTGCCAGTAACGATTTATTTATTAACGTTTGAAATATATATTTTCCTGAATTATTTAAGCTTAACAAATTTCCAGTTTCATAAGTTGAAGGTGGTAATTAGATAAAAAAAAAATTCATAAAGTTTCAATGAAAGTTAATAAAACCTAAGAAACTTCGGATCTTTCGAATAGTATATAGGGATATCTATTCGCGTATTACTTGGATTTTATCGAGGTCATTACGAATACCTATATTAACCTTTAAAATAAAGCCAAGGTTTTTATATTTTTCAATATAAAGTTATATTTTGTAAGATTAAGTTTAACTAGATATTACGAAGGCGTTTTAAGACTACAGGAATTTTTGTCAAATGGTTTTATTTAGTACCAGGGGAAAACCCGAAAGTTTAATTAAGTAACCTATAATAAAATCATTGAAGATATTTACCATTATATAATTAATGAACCGTTAAGACGTTATTGGCGTTTTCGCCAACTAAAATAGGTAATTAATTACTTAAATAAATTAAAATATATATGAAAAGCTGTTAACATTTCTTATCTGAGTATAATACGAATAAGGTAAGAAGTCGTTTAAATATTTAGCTGTAAAAATCACGTTAATTTCGACAATACCTGTAGGTTTGTTTTCATTTCAAGGTAAGGGAAATGATTCTATTCTGTAGTTGAATTTAAAACTCGATAGTGAATATAAAACTGATATGCCCTATTCGACTCAGAACTTAGTAATAACAGTACCACAATCGATAAAAGGCTTACTCAAATCTAACCCTTATTTCTTAACTTTGTAATTTGAAGTTCAAATTAGAAAAGTTAATTTCATAGAATCAAATATAACGGTCTTCATGTTTTTTCCGATAAAGATATATTTTTGTTTGGTTGAATATCAATGCGGTAGTCGAACTTTCCTTTATATTGAGGAAAGGCTATTGCCTATTCCTTATCAACTAGATTTCTGAACTATGCAATTTCGGATAAAAGCGTAATTAATTCTCCATTCTTTTTATGGTAATCGAAGCCGTCGATTGTAAAATCTACGTTATTTTACGAAAACTTGTAGCAAAATTAATCTTTGATAGAAGTCTGAATACGTTATATTATCCATTAAAATTGGATTATCAAATTAATAAAGACCGATTTTACCACGTTTAGTATATACGCAACCTGATATGTGTTATTATTATACAGATAATAAATTCTCTTTAATTATAAATAATTAAATTATTACCGCCAATATTCAATATCATCTATTAATATTATATTGTGAGCATTTTAAAAATTATACTTCGCGTTTTTGGGGGAATAATATAGGTTAATATTAAGTTCTTGTTGGTAGGGCCCAAATACTTATTTATGTGAAAAGTTAAGTAGAAGAGTAATCGTCAGATTGGTATAGTTGTAGTATAAAGTAAGATAATCTAGAAAAAATATTCTAGAGAGGGCACGCCACAGATGTGAGGTTATATACCTCCCATTCGGGCAGCGACCCTTTTGTAATGATCACACTAAATATCCATGAGAAAATAGAAGGTGTCAGAGGGTTTATGTTAGCAGTAAGGCAATAGAGGTAACAAAGGTGCAATATTAAGAAGATGTGTGTTCGTGTTGTAGAATAATCAATAGCCGTTAGGCTATTCAGGTGTGTAGACTGAATACTTAGATTGACAACTGAAAAGCTATCTACTGAATCTATGAAATGCCTAGAGAGTGTGTTCCTTATATATCCAGCTCTACAGTCCTGGATCACTTGCCTATGTTGCTAGGCGGTATAGGCGGTCTCCTGCCTATGTTACCTATGTCCTGATTCTTAGGCGTAACCCTATCCCTGGGTTGCTGACATAAGAGATGTGTGTTCCCCGCCTGATGTGTTGGATACCTAGCTCTGAGTGGCTTAGCTGCCTGCTGGCCTGTTTCCTGACCCAACCGTTATCTGGGTCATAACACCTTTTGCCGTGCGCTCTGGAATACCCATTCCAGACCGCTCCATGCATGATGCACTTTGCGTCTTGCAAGAGTGCAGGCTGCAGTGTGACACGTTATTGTATACACTGCAAAAATGCACCCTGCAATACAGTGCACTGCTACTAGACCTATGTATACTATCTATGAGGGTATTCAGTAATATCTACAGTTAGACTATTTATTAATATTTACGCGAAACTTCGCTATTGAAGTAATATGTGTATTCCTCCATAACCCTAATATCGTACTTAGATTTCGAGGATATAATAGTCGAATTTATTTTACCTTCAACTGTAATATCAAAGCTTCGTTTATATTATAATAGTATTATAACAAAGATCGACTCAAACGTTGGAAAGATAAATCATAATAAAAAGTCTGGGAATAAGAAATATATTTTAGTTTATAAGTATTTTAATGTAACTAAACTTTTTTCACTCGATTTTATAATTGCATCGTCAAAGTTATGTAACTCTTAAACAAAATGATATTTAAACGTTAAGTTCTCTCCGTCAGCATTAGTAAAAAAAAAATTATTTAATTTTTCGGTTTATACCGTATATATTTACAACAGAGGAAAACTCAGACCAAGTATGTTACAATATTAGTAGTAATCAGTCCAATTATTACGTAGGTAATAACTTATAACTTATTTAGATTGGCGTTTTTTCGCTGTTATCTACGTTGTGTCATGTCCTTAGTTTTAAGTGTATACCAAATGTGTTTGTTAAAATAATTAGTTAGCATTACAGTAACTTTTTAACAAGAATACTTAAAAGGTATAGACTTTCGTTATAGTTATATTTTTATTCGGCCGTATTATTTATACGGGTCCCCATAATTATCGATTAAAATGTTGTTTTAAATTTGTAAACTACAATTCGTTTACGAGCTCACAGTATTTTGTTAAAGCTGCAATATAGTTCATACAGTTAACGCTTATCGTAATGAATTTGTTTTCAGTATGTGTGTATATAATAATATGTAAGTAGTTTCATTTAACGGCTGTGAACCAGTTGAATTTGCTTATTTAAATTAATAATATTTCGAATTAAACTGTTAATAGTACTTATAAGCTTTTATTGTGTATAAGTAATTTATTTCACTCAACTAAAGCATTATCCGCGCCGTCAAGATCGTTAAAAGTAGCGTTAATGTAATCGAAAGATTTACATATATCGTATTTACCTTTGTATCAGCCGGTTTTGTAATATACCGTAATAATTTACTTTACCGCCGGCATAAAATAACCCTACATGTAAAAAAACGTATATCGACTTTTCGAGATTTATATTTTAAGCGTCTTTAAGATAAATTCAATTATTTAGCGCGTCGCCATTTATGTTCATACAAATTCGTTAAATTACGGTTCATTATATTGTTTTCCATTACCCTTAAACGTTGGAAAACTAATACAAATTACTGTTAAATTAGTTTTATGATATTTAGTTTTAATAACAATATAAGAAAAGCTAGATATAAGGTCGCAAACAGATATCAATTAATTAGGTTATTATATTTATTTTATAACAGACGCGATATTTCCTATAATATCTTATAAACGAGATATATCAGCCTAAGTTCATTCTGAAAGGATAGGAAGTGTATTTACTAAGATAAGGAAATATGTATTCATCGACAGCTTATCTTTCCCGATAACGCTATGGTATAACGGACAGTTATTAATATTTGTTATCGATTCGTTTATTATGGGCTTATACTTGACCCGTATCTTCTGTTTAATAAACACTCTACTTCGTTTGCATGCATGTACTCCAATTAACAACAGTACCAACACCTATTAATAAATCCACTACTTTATGGTCAGTGGTTAATTCTCAATAGATATATATAATATGAATAGTAAACGTGCTGTTTCCTGAATTGAACTCTTAAAACATATATACCTAACAACAAATGGACTCTTCAGCAAGAGCAAGCAGTATCGCGAGGACCAATGACTATCTGGGCAAGCACGACCACTCTGTACAGTACCCACTGTAGCTGCTAGCTCCAGGGCAGCCCAGCCTACACCTGCACCTGTGCCTGTGCCCGTGCCTGGGCCCAGCCTGTGCCCAGCCACTGTGGCAGTTTCTTCCACCTTGGCAACTCCAACCTCCAAACTCCAATGTCCAACCGCCAACAAGCAACCATTGACCTCGCCTCAAGAGCCTAACCTTTGTATGCGCTGAGCTGCATTCCAAACTTTCTCTACTTCAAACACGTCACAAACAAGCACAGCACACCTAACACCTTCTCAAGCAACTGCTGATGTAGATTCATCACACCTGCCTCACCACCTCCTCACCCTATCCACATCCACATCCATATCCACTCCCACACCCCATTCTTTCAGCAATCTAAATCCGAGCGCAAGTTGCCTCAACTTTGCCTACTATGTCTGACTTCATTGGGTTTGTTGCCCCCCTCTGCCCTGTTGCCAATGGACCTGACCCAATGCCTGCCTTGCCTGCCTTGCACGCCTCGCGACAGTTGCTAATGACACCCACCATAACCATAGTTCTACCATATCCCTCATCTCCAAGAGCGACATTCGGTACGGCCTCCCAAACACCTCCCCTCCCCTCAGCCCCGCCATGCCATGCCATGCCATGGCGTTGCGCTGTGCCCTCTGCGTGCCCTCACGCATTGTCACTGCGCTGCCCTGCCCATACACACAGGGCCTTGTGGAATAGCAACGCGTACTGACCCCGACCCCGTCCACAGTTACGTCGGAACCCTGGTTGAAATCAATTCTACCGAGTCTACGGTCTCCCTTGAGAATGTCAAGTCGCACGGCACCGAAGGCCGCAAGAAAGATCCCTCCGAGGAAGTCCAGGGCTCCCCTCAGATATACGAGTTCATTGTCTTCCGTGGGAGCGATGTGAAGGATCTGGTTGTCGACGAGGCCCCTGCGCCCAAGGAGCCCCAGATGCCCAACGATCCTGCCATCCTCGGTGTGAGTTTTCCCTTTGGCCCTCCTCGCCTGCTCCTCCCTGACCTGACCATGGCGAAACATGCCGGATGTTAAACAATTACCTTTGTCTGACCTTCTGATCCCCCCTCCCCGTGGTCACACCCTACCCCACACCTCTATCGTGCACGCTACCAAGGGACTGACACCTGCTTCATCTAGGCCCGCGCTCACCCAGGTCGCGCTCCCAGCGGTCCTTATCACCAAGCCCCGCCAGGCGCGTCCGCCTTCCAGAACCCGAACATGTATCCTCCCTATCCGCCCCAAGGTCCGCCTGGGGGCTGGGGTGGTCGAGGTGGCCCTCCGGGTCCTGGCGCATACGGCATGGCCGCCTATCCTCCCCAGGGGTGGTTCCCTCCTGGTCAGCCTGGTTTCCAAAACAGCCCTCCTCCTTGGGCCTACACCCCTGGCTTCCCTGGTGGCCAGCCCCCGCCCGGTCCGCCCGGTCCGCCCGGCATGCAGCAGCAGCAACAGCAGCAGCAGCAACAGCAGCAACAGCAGCAGCAGCCATCCCAGCAGCACCAGCAGCACCCACAGCACCAGCAAGGTCCAGGTCCCGCAAACAATGGCGGGGCCCCTCCGCTTGAGAGCAAGGCAGCGCCAATCGGACCTGTTCCAAGCCAGAACAAGGCGCCCGCTCCCGTCGAGATGTCCTCCGATCCTCAAGTCCTCGCCCAGCAGCCCGTCAACCAGGCTGCACCCGTCGCACCTGCTCCGCCTATCGCTTCAAAGCCATCTGTCCAAGAGGTGAAGCACACGGCGGCCCTGCTCGAGAACCAGAAGCCCGGCGGTCCGTCCAGCACGTCCAAACAGATCCCAACCGGCCCGAAGAGTGTCAATACCAACACCAAACATGCCGCTCCCGCTGCGAATTCGAAGAGTGGCGACGCGGCCAGGGCGGCAGTGAGCCAGGCCGTCGCAAAGCTGACGCAGACTGGATCCCTTGCCGCTGCTCAGCAAGCCCCGGCCAACGGTATCGACAACCTGAGCAGGCGAGTCAACGAAATGTCCATTAATGCCGCTCGCTCGGGTCTTCACAGTGGTCGCGGGGGCGGTTTCCGTGGCCGTGGCCGTGGTGCGGGTGCTCCCCATGCCACGCATGCCAGAGTCGACATTCCCAAGTCGGACTTTGATTTTGACGAGGCCAACGCCAAGTTTAATCGCGAGGATGTTATCAAGGAGAAGATCGCTGGCACTACGGTGGCTGATGCTCCGGAGAGCGCCGATGCTCAGGCCACCGGTGAGACCACCCCCGCATACGACAAGAAGACGTCTTTCTTCGACAACATCGGCACCGATCGTCAGAGGAAGGAGATTCAGTTCGACCGGACCGCCGAGCGTGGCAAAGACATTGATACGTTCGGTCAAGCCAGCGTCGACGGCGGCTTCCGTCGCGGCCGTGGAGGTCGGGGCCGTGGCTATCGTGGACGTGGACGTGGTCGTGGCTACGGTGGTAAAGCCTACCCTCCTCGCAGCACCGCACCGCCTGGATCTCAGTAACCCACTAGACTCTCATTCCCTGCATACTTCCGCACCATCTTGGGCGGCTGACATCCTCCCTCTCCAAGTTCTTCTGTACAAATACGATTTCCCAGCATCTTTAAGCGGTCAGATTTTGGACTTGGACCACTTGCGCATTTGACTGCATGGCTGTGAGTCGGGCTTCTCCTTGTTTTCCGGCTGGGAGGGCGATCCCTGGTGTTGGCTGGCACAGGACAACGAACTAGGCTCGGGGCGTCTCATCGGGTCGTATTACGGAGCAAGGCGAACAGGTTCTTCCGATTGAAGGGCAAACGGGGCAGGGCAAGGCTGGATTGCGCAGGCTGGCCGGCCGGACGTGGCGAAGGACCGAGGCTTCAACGAAGGATTGTTGGACATGGTCCGAGCATTGCAAAGGATGAGCAACAGGTGAAAAGGGGGGTGGTATCAGAGGGATAAAACTCGAAAGCAAAGCATCTTGCCTACTCCGTCTGGCCTGGGCCTTTTTCAAGGCTGGCTAGGTATCCGGTAGCGTATGGGCATTCTCAGTCCGGAGCAGCGTGTCACAAGTTGGCATTTTACCAATACCACTGCATTCTAGACTCGATCGCCAGTCATCTTTCCATGTAGCTTGGAGACCATCGGCTGTCATTGAATCGTATGTACACTAACTAAATTGCCTGCGGAAAAACCACACTGGGAATGATTGCCTGTAGCATAATCGTTGGCAAGATCATGTGTCCAGTATAATACTCGCAAATGGGATAGTCTCCCGTGGCCACCTGTCCCAAGTCTGCTATCGCCAGCCTGGCAGCGTGCTTGATAACCGGCCTCAATAGTACAGTGAGGGCCCATGGCGAGTCCGGACAACTACTCAACGAATATCCGACTCCATCACGTCAACAGCCCCACAATCTCGCGAATCGCGCCCGCCACCAGCTCCGGATCCTCGGGCTTCAGCGCCACGAGATCCGCGCCATTGTCATCGTCGTCGTCGTCGTCGTCGTCGTCGTCGTCGTCGTCGTCCACTGTTTCGGACCCTGCGCCCTGCTCGCTCTCCTCATCAGAGGAGCCGTAGTCAACCAGGGCTAGGATTGGCCTGGGTGGTTTGGGAGGGAGACCTGCCGATGGTGGGGCGGGGAGGAGCAGGGCTGTGGGTGGCTGCGAATCGGCGTCGTCGGCGTCTTCGCGGTGATCGGAGGAGTCCAAATCCACTTCCATCATGCGCCTGAGCGCGCTGCCGACTTGCTCTTCGTCATCTCCATCGTCGCTCGACGTATCTGCGTCACTGATACTTGCCGCCGCCGCCGCCGCTTGCACTGATGCCTCTGCCTCTGCCTTCCTCTTGGCCCGCTGTTCTTGCTGCTCCCGCCAGTGCTGTTTCTTTGTGGCCTTGCTGGACTTCTTATCCACGATCTCGCCCTCCTCCATGTCGTCGTCCTCGACCCGGGGGCCCCGCCGTGGCGGTTCGGAGCCCACATTGCGTCCGTGCGTCTTGCCTCCGCCGCGCCCGCCGCGCCCGCCGCGCCCGCTACCGTGAATCCCGTGCTTGCCGCTCCAGGCCGCCTTGCGCTTCTTCAACGGCGACAGCGGATCCTCACCCTCCTGCTCCCGCTGTTCCTCCTCCTCCTCGACGACACTCGCCTTCCGCTTGTTCGTCGGCGGCCGCGTCGCCACGTTCGATCGCTCCGTCGAGCCGAGCACGAACCCCGCGGGAAGCGCCGCGGGCCCATCGGCCGCCGCCGCCGCGGGCGGCGGCGGCAGGACGTAGAAGGCGGGGTACTCGAGCACCGTGCGGCCGCGCAGCG